>CAUYPK010063227.1:0-22106 GCA_963574355.1 Loris lydekkerianus
TGGTACATGTATACCATGGAATATTATGCAGCCTTAAAGAAAGATGGAGACTTTGCCTCTTTCATGTTTACATGGATGGAGCTGGAACATATTCTTCTTAGTAAAGTATCTCAGGAATGGAAGAAAAAGTATCCAATGTACTCAGCCCTACTATGAAGCTAAATTATAGCTTTCACATGAAGGCTATAACCCAACTATGGCACAAGACTATGGGGAAAG
Organism: Loris lydekkerianus; assembly: GCA_963574355.1. Taxonomy (NCBI): domain Eukaryota; kingdom Metazoa; phylum Chordata; class Mammalia; order Primates; family Lorisidae; genus Loris; species Loris lydekkerianus. Next base: position 220 of record CAUYPK010063227.1, read on the forward strand.
GGCCAAGCAAGGGGAAGGGAGGGGGGAGGTTACAGTGGAGGGAGGGTAATGGGTGGGACCGCATCTATGGTGCATCTTAGAATGGGTACAGGTGAAACTTACTAAAGGCAGAATACAAGTGTCTACATACAGTAACTAAGAAAATGCCATGAAGGCTATGTTGAACAGTTTGATTAGAATATTTCAGATTGTTTATGAAACAAGCACATTGTACCCCTTGATTGCACTTATGTACACAGCTATGATTTAACAATTAAAAAAAAAATGAAAAAAAATTCATACTAATGTATCATTTAGATAAAGTTCAAATGTACCAGCAGGAACAGTGGAGAAATGTATACAGAAGTTTATTGAAATCAATCAGGCATGGAAATTTTAGAGAATGAAGAGACAAAAAAGGAGTATGACCTGCAGTGTCATGAAGATAATCTAAGAAATTTAAGACCAATAGATGTTCAAATATATCTTGAAGAAATGTCTTAGAATGAAGATCATTCTTTTTCACTGAGTTGCTGAGGTGGTGGAAAATAGTGTTTCCAAGGATGAAGCAGAAGTTAATTTAATTTCTTGTGATACATGTTCACTAATTAATAGAAGTCATTCATTACAACTAAAATCCTTCACTACTTGGAATCATTTAACTTTGTATTTAGACATGATGAGGAGAGGCCATTGTGGTTTGTCTATTCAAGGAAATGGATTTTTTGGTTGGCTATATTACTGGCAAAGAAAATTCAAGATTGTCAAGCATACCACATCAATTTAATAGATTAGTTATATGTACTCATAATTTATATTTACGAGTTGCCACAGAAAAGTCTTAAATTATAAATTGTATTTAGTGAAAATTTCCATCCAAGAGCTTTTTTTTTTTTTGAGACAGAGTCTCAAGCTATCGCCCTGGGTAGAGTGCTTTGCTGTCATAGCTCACAGCAACCTCCAACTCTTGGGGTCAAGCGATCTTCTTGCCTTAGTTTTTTTTTTTTGTTTGTTTGTTTTCTACTTTTAGAAGAGACAGGATCTCGCTTTTGCTCAGGCTGGGATCCAAGAGCCTTGTTATTTCATTTTCTCTTTGATACAAAATAAGTTCCTTTTTCATAATATGAACATGTCTTCTATTTTAGCAGGTAGCAATATTATATTTCTCCATAGTTACTAAGTTTCCTGTCTAACAGGTAATGTTTCTAGATGCTAAAGTTATAAATATGTTATACACCTGTCTCAAATTCTAGGGTCAATAGAATTAAATCAGAATCTTTTGTGAATAATGTCAAACCAATCCTCCCACAATGAAGAAGGCTTGATGTAGATATTGGTGAAGTTATTTGAAAGTTAACCAGGTAGAAAGAAAGATAGCTTTGGAGTCAGAAGACATGACCCTAGGCTTAGCCCTATATTTTCAAAGTTCGTGAATACTGTCATTTCCAACTTTATTGTATATTATAAAATTTTATAGTATATTATTGACTATAGCAGACTGTACATGGCATATTTCTTAAAGACTTATTGTTCTATGTATTCAATATTCTGCATGCAGTGTAAGTCAGAACTCATTCAAAGAACTTCAAGGGGGTTAGATGCAGTGGCTCACGCCTGTAATCCTACCACTCTGGGAGGCCGAGATGGATGGATCCCCTGAGTTCAGGAGTTCAAGACCAAGTCTTAGCAAGAGCAGGACCCTGTCTCTACTTAAAATAGAAAACTAGGTGGGTGTTGTGATGGGCACCTATAGTCCCAGCTACTCCGGAGGCTGAGGCGAGAAGATTGCTTGAGCCCAAGATTTCAAGTTTGCTGTGAGCTGTGCCACCGCAGCACTCTACCCAGGGTGACAGAATGAGACAGTGTCTCAAAAAGAAAAAGAAAAACAAACAAACAAACCTTGAGAGATTTTTTTTTTTTCATGGGATCACTGAGACATTTTTACTTCAAATAAGTGGGCTAAGCATATAACTTAGCTTTTTAAGCCTAACTCTTGGACACTGTCAGATTGGATTTATAAATAAGAATACTTTATTCTGAATTATAAGTATAACTGAAGTATGAGGCATACTGTAGAAGAGTGGATTCTTTTCATTATATCTATAAAACCAAAAATTCAAAAGTAAGGTAGTAACCAGCTTCCCTCCCCAAATATTTTAAACTAATAGCTTGCAGAGTATGTTGCTTATTTTTTATATTTAACAATTAAAAATAACTAAAAATAAATAGCAAATAGTTTCTTGGTAAATACATGGTTTCAGTGGCAGCAATAAATTCACTTGAACATGAGATAATAATGCAGTTAAGAGAATAAATTTTTGCTAATCATCAGAAAATCTGTGCCTGGGCTGGGCGCAGTGGCTCACACCCATAATCCTGGCACTCTGAGAGGCCAAGGCAGGTGGATTGTTTGAGTTCACAGGCTCCAGACCAGACTGAACAAAAGTGAGACCCTGGTTTCTACTAAAAATAGAAAAACCAAGGCAAGAGGGCCACTTGAGCCCAACAGTTGGAGGGTACAGTGAGCTATGACGCCATGGCACTATGCCCAGGGCAACAGCTTGAGACTATCTCAAAAAAAAAAAAAAAAAAAAGAAAGAAAGTTTGTGCCCATTCGGGCTACCACGTAAAAATCCAAAATCACTCAGAGGCCAAATCCGTGAAATAAAAATGTGGTTCAAGGCAGTTAATGAAGCTGGGCACAGGGGCTCATACCTATAATCCTAGCACTCTGGGAGGCCAAGGCAGGTGGATTGCCTGAGCTCATAAGTTCAAGACTAGCTTGAGCCAGAGCAAGACCTCACCTCTAAAAACATGGCCAGGCGCCTGTAGTCACATCTACTTGGGAGGCTGAGGCAAGAGAATCATTTAAGCCAGTGGTTCTCCACCTTCCTAATGCCGTGATGTATTTTCATTGTTACAAAGGGGTCGCAACCCACAGGTTGAGAACCGTTGGGCCAAGAATTTGAGGTTGCTGTGAGCTGTGATGCGACAGCACTCTACCAAGGATGACAAAGTGAGACTCGGTCTCAAAAAAAAAAAAAAGATAATAAAAGTAATGTTATTTCATCATCATTCTATTTTTATTTTTTCTATTAATCCCTTTTCTCTGTCAGATATGTAAACATTTTGTCCTTATTTGTCAGTTAAGAATAAAATTATATGCATCAAAATAAGATTTTAGAAAATAAACTGATATGTATATATGTATTTAAACTCTAAAGTTCAGAACATTCAAATATTGTACAAGAAATTATGAAATTATGTGTTTACTATGTGAATAAATATGCATAATAAAAAAATAAAAAGTAAAACAATGAATTAAAAATTTAAAAAATAGAAAAAACTTACAGAATAAGGATATAAAAATATTTCTGTACAGCTGTGCAATGTGTGTTTGTGTTTTAAGCTAAGTGTTATTTAAAAAGAGTCAAAAGTTTAAAAAAATTAAAAAGTTTATCTAGTAAGGAAATTATGATAAGCTATGCTTAATTTATTATTAAAGAAAGAAAATTTTAAGAATAAATTTTAAACTGTAGAGTGTAAAGTTTAGAGTAGTGTACAGTAACGTCCTAGGCCTTCACATTCTTCATTCACTGACTGACCCAGAACAACTTCAGCCCTGCAAGCCCCATTTACGGTGAGTGCCTTATACAAAGGTTGTACCATTTTTTCTTTTATACTGTATAAGTATACTTGATGATATTTGCACAATGGCAAAATCATCTAATCTAAATGTATCCTCTAAACAGAATGTATCTCTGTCCTTAAGCAATACATGATTGTATTAAGTATATTTTACTCTGTAATTAATAGTTTTCTCGTGTATTTTTAAAATTTGTATCTCACAATGGTGTAAAATATAAATAAAATATGGATTTTTTGTTGTTGTTGTTGTTGAGACCGAGTCTCACTCTGTTGCCCCAGAACTCCCAGGCTAGAGGGCCGTGGCATCACCTTAGCTCACAACCTCAAACTCCTGGGGTCAAGTGATCCTCCTACCTCACCTTCTCCAGCAGCTGGGACTGCAGACATCCACAATAACACCTGGCTAATTTATCTATTTTAAGTAGAGTCAGGGTCTCGCTCTTGCTCAGACTGGTCTCATACTCCTGAGTTCAAGCAATGCACCCACCTTGGCCTCCCAGAATGCTAGGATTATAGGTGTGAGCCACTGCCCTTGGTGATTCTTTTATCTTAGAAGTCAATAAATTTGAAGCTGAGACAGGTTAAGTGGCTTTAGTCACATTAAATAGTTATTTCTTCTATGCTACTTTACACATAAAAGTTTTGTATAATTTTGTTTTACTTTTCCTGAAAAGATTATCTTATATATTCTAAATATTACCACTTTCCTGCGTTTTAATATCTTGTGCCAATAGAGTAGAAATAGAGTTTTTAAGTTTGTCTTATCTTATAAAAAAATATTGCTTATGTGAAAGCTATTCTTTTTTGCCTAGATCTCTTCTGAATGTATATGTTTTGCTGTTTGCTTGCTATGTGCCAAGCCAAATTTTGGAGACTTACATCTATAGAATAAGGATTTTATGCTATAGATTTATATCATCATATCTTCTTTCTGAAGTCTTCTCAACCATATAATTATCCCAAATTTCAGAGCTAGTAGAGATGCTGCAGGTTGTCTTCATCATCTCCCTGCCTCTACTTAGACTTTCTCTTTGATCTTTTCAGAGTGCCCATTTCTAGTAAACACAGTCCTCAACATGCCTGAGACCCTGCTTTACTTTAGGGAGTATATCTAACAACAGGATTTTTAGGTTTATAAGAAATGTTTAAGATTGGAAGCCCTTTAAATCATACCACGTAGGACCTCAAATTTCACTATGAGGGGTTTTGATTAAGATTAGATAGGTCTATGGGCAGCACCTGTGGCTCAAAGGAGTAGGGCGCCAGCCCCATATGCTGGAGGTGGTGGGCTCAAACCCAGCCTCGCCCAAAAACTGCCAAAAAAAAAAAAAAAAAAAGATTAATTAGGTCTAGTAACTATGATCTAGAGTAATTGAATTTAACTTCTCTGTGATTAAATTTCCTATATATAAATTTGGAATAATAATACCACCACTCTAATGGAGTTACCAGGACACTTAGCCTATTCTATACTGATCTCTCCTATTAACTATAATATATTTTAAAATGAACGAACCTAGACAGGTCTGGAAAGTTAGTAATATAGGAAGATAAAATTTAGGTTTACTTGTTTTTAATGAGTGGAGCCTAGTTTATATACTTAAGGCAACTCCAGATTTAGACGCAGGTTCATCTTTGTGGAGGGAACCTGAACTGATAAGCACAGTATCACTTGCCGACGGGAATGGGTCTTTATCTCCCTGGTAGCCATTCATCCTGTGTGCCCAATTATTTGTTCTGGAGGAAACATATGGGGCTAACAGTTAGGCATAGGCTCCCATATACCACATGGAGTTCATGAACATGAGCACTTGTGCAATATCTTGTGATTTTTTTTTTTTAAGATTATATTTTTAAAACTTTTATCTTTTGAAATCCTAAAAGGGCAATAATGACTATTTCTTTTTTCTTTAATAGTTGGGGGCTTGGCACCCATAGGTCAGTGGTAAGGGTGCCGGCCACATACACCAGGGCTGGCAGGTTCGAACCCGACCTGGGCCTGGGAAACAACAATGACAACAGCAACAAAAAAGTAGCCAGGCGTTGTGGAGGTCACCTGTAATCCCAGCTACTTGGGAGGCTGAGACAAGAGAATCGCTTAAGCCCAAGAGTGAGGTTGCTGTGAGCTGTGATGCCACAGCACTCTACTGAGGGCAACATAGTGAGACTCTGTCTCAAAAAAGAAAAGAAAAGAAAAGAAAAGAAAAAAGTGTTTGGGAGCCAGGTGCGGTGGCTCACGCCTATAATCCTAGCACTCTGGGAAGCCAAGGTGGGTGAATTGCCTGAGCTCATGAGAACAGCCTAAGCAAGAGCAAGAGCAAAACCCTGTCTTTAAAAATAGCTGGGCATTATGGCAGCACCTGTAGTCCCAGCTACTTGGGAGGCTGAGGCAAGAGAATCACTTGAGCCCAAGAGTTTGAGGTTACTGTGAGCTGTGATGCCACAGCACTCTATCTGAAGCGACAAAGTTAGACTGTCACAAAAAAAAAAAAAAAGAAGTGTTTGGCGGCTAGGTATGGTGGCTAATGCCTGTAGACCCAGCACTTTAGGAGGCTGAGGTGGAAGGATCTCTGGAGACCAGCCTGGGCAATAGCAATACCCCCTCTCTACAAAATAAATTTTTAAAAAATTAGCCAGGCATGGTGGTACGTGTAGTCCTATCTACTCAGGGGTCTCAGACAGGAGGTTTGCTTCAGCCCAGAAATTTGACTCTATGCCCATGCCAATATACTCCAATCTGGGTGACAGAGTGGAACCTTCTTGTCTGGGGGGGAAAAAAAGGTATTTGGACTTTTGAATAAGAAAGTTGTAGAATCTAAGTTCTGAGTTCATAGTGTTCATGTTAGGCAGAGGGATACAACTCAATTTTGAAGCAAGTAATTCTTTTTTTTTTTTTTTTGAGACAGAGTCTCACTATGTCATCCTTGCTGGAGTGCCTTGACATCACAGCTCACAGCAACCTCAAACTCTTGGGCTTAAGCCATTCTCTTGCCTCAGCCTCCCAAGTAGCTGGGACCATAGGGGCCCACCACAACACCCAACTATTTTTTGATTGTAGTTGTCGTTGTTTGGCAGGCCAAGGCTGGTTTCAAACCCACCAGCTCCTGTGTATGTGGCTGGCGCCCTAGCCACCGGTCTACAGGTGCTGAGCCAGAATTCTTTAAATAAAAACTTAAACCCTTCCCCCAAAGAAATGTCCATCAGATGTTAACTACCATCCACTGTTAATCTACTAAAAATAATTCATTTGGCATAGGTGATCGATAGACTACATTGACCACCACACACTTCGATTTGATTTACTTTTCCCAGAACTGACCAACTTCGTTAGTAACTTGCTCTGCCATGAACGAAATAAATATACTAGATTTTACAATAGCTAATACAGTACTTTTTAGTTTGGAACTTTTTTTGTGTTTCCTTTACTAGAAAACAAGTTGTTCTGTATCATATTAAAGTGTGTGGTAATGCTAATGTTTTTTACAGATTGAGTATTTTTCAAATAATAGGAAGTGTAAATTTATACAAAGAAATGGACTTTCTGAAATTAAACCAAACTAGCCGACTTTAGTGAGCAGCTAGTGTTTTTAGCAAAGGAGGGAAATAAATAAAATCACACTTTTGAAACTTTGCTTTAGACTTCTTTTTGAGTATTTCTAGAAGTCCACCAATCTTTATGTCTAAGACTGTATATGGACTAGCTCACAAGTTTGTGTTTTGAGAGATTTTAATGTCAAAGGATAAGGCATTAACATAGTGAAGAAGGATTTATTGGTTAGTTCTTTTGAGAGAATAAATAGTGTGATCAGGAATATAATTAAATATAACATAAAACAAATTAGTAAAGGGCAATTTTCTAATAGGGTTATTGCAAGAACTCTGAAGGAAGCTTTTAGAAAGGATGGATGGTAGTATATTCGCAGATCTGCCTGAGTGTCTTGGGATGCACTGTGTGACCTTTTCATTCTCTGATGATAAGTAAAAAGTTTCTTTCCTTTTTCTTGATGTTGTCTCTTCTAGATTGTCAAAAGAGAGGGAAGTAGTGAGGAAACACCAATGATTGGAGACAAAGTTTATGTCCATTACAAAGGAAAGTTATCAAATGGAAAGAAGTTTGATTCCAGTCGTGATAGAAACGAACCATTTGTTTTTAGTCTTGGCAAAGGTAAGAGGGTATTTTTTGAGTTGTGTTTTGCTTGGATTTACTACCATATTTGTTTTATATAGGCACAGTGGATCCTGTCCTTGCCAAAAGAAAGTAGCAGTACTCAAAATATGGTCCAAGGATCCTTGGGGCTTCCCTGAGATCTTCTTACAAGTCCCGTAATATTTATTTATTTTCCATAAAAATACTAAAATGTTATTTGCCTTTTTACTGTTTTGACATTTGCATTGATAGCACAAAAGCTGCAGTGGTAAACACTGCTACTGTTCCTCCTTCTTCCAAAGATGTTGTTGAGAGGCACTCAGAAGGTCCAGCATTTGATACAGCATCGTAGGCTTTCCTACAATATACCCTCTAACCTGGTAGAGGTTGGGAAAGCACCAGAATCTACCTGTGGTGTGTACCCAGGCAGACTTTGTGGTATGAGACCTAAAGCTCTTATGGTTTGTCCAAAACTAAAACATGTCGGCAGAGCCTATGGTGGCTCCATGTGTGCCACATGTGCCCATGACATGACAGGATCCTTGAGCCACAGGCACTGCCCGCAGGGTGCTTTTCTAATGGAGGAACAGAAAGTCATTGTGAAGATGTTGAAGGTAGAGTACAAAGTCAGAAAGCTAAGTAAAAAATTAATTAATTAAGCTTTTTTGAGTTATAAAAATTCAAAGATCAAGAAGAAAAAACCCTGCTAGTTTTTATCTTTTTTTTTTTTAGAAACAGAGTCTCACTTTATCACCCTTAGTACAGTGCCATGGCGTCACAACTCACAGCAACCTCCCAACTCCTGAGCTTAGGAGATTCTCTTGCCTCAGCCTCCCACGTAGCTGCGACTACAGGTGCCCGTCACAATGCCTGGCTATTTTTTTGTTGCAGTTTGGCCAGGGCCGAGTTTGAACTCACCACCCTTGGTATTTGGGGCCGGCGCCCTACCCACTGAGACACAGGCACCACCCCCTGTTAGTTTCTTAACACCAATCAAGGCAGTGGCATCCAGCTATACTAATAGTCATGGTATTTTTCACTGCCAGTCATTCCCTATTTACATAAAGGAAAAAAGCTAGTTTCACTTAAGAATGCCCTTGATAAAGCACTAAAAATTATATTTTGTTAAAACTTAATCCTTGAGTTTCATATGGTTTTGATATTCTATGACAGAGAAGCATGCATTAGAGCTCTTCTGCATATATGGAAGTATGGTGGTTGTCTCAAGGAAAAGACTTATGCACTTATTTTAGTTGAGAGCTGAAGTAACTGCATTTTTCTTTTTTTCACGAAACACCATTTTTACTTGAAAGGGCAAACTGCGGTTGTCTAGAATTGATTATTCAGTATTTGGTGGATATTTTATCCTGAAAATGAAAGGAATAACCTGTCTCTTCAAGGAAAGACAACTGACAATGTTCTTTGCCATCCAGGTATTATGTTTTTGTTGTTTTGAGATGGGGTCTTGCTGTGTTGCCCAGGCTGGTCTTGGGCTGGCCTCAAGTGATCTTCCCACCTCAGCCTCCTGAGTAGCTGAGATTATACACACAAATGACTATGCCTGGCTGCCATTGAATTTTCAAATGAAAACATAGTTTCAGAGAATTTGTATCTGCCAATGTGAGCTTGACAGCTTTCTAAAACTTAAAAGACTTTTCTGATGAGATCAGTAAGTATTAATGAATGTGGTTCTAAAACAGTAGTTCTCAACCTGTGGGTCGCGACCCTTTATAACAATGAAAATACATCATGGCATTAGGAAGGTTGAGAATCACTGTTCTAAAATATTATACAGGCTCAGCACATGTGGCTTAAGTGGCTAAGGCGCCAGCCACATAACACCAGAGCTGGCAGGTTTGAATCCAGCCTGGGCCGCCAAACAACAATGACAACTGCAACCAAAAAATGGCCAGCCATTGTGGCGGGCACCTGTCGTCCCAGCTACTTGGGAGGCTGAAGCAGGAGAATTGTTTGTCCAAGCGTTTGAGGTTGCTGTGAGCTGTGACACTACAGCACTCTATTGAGGGTGACATGGTGAGACTCAGTCTCAAAAAAAAAAAAAGAATATGGAGTGATCCTATGTTTGGGTGTCTTAATGAATCATCTCAGGAAGGGGACCAATTAGAATAGAGTGAGATTAAATCTCTCTAATGAAGTAGAGAAGCAACAGTCACTCATGTTAGCCAGGAGAGGGGGATATTTGGTGTTTTGTAGGGTTCACAATGACCTTATTTTTTGGTCTGGACTAGACAAAATTTTGAATCGTTCTTGTTTTGTCTCACTTCTTGAACACCCCCTCAGAGTGACCCATCTGATACTGATATTTTGTGAGATTGTTTATGTCCAACAGGAGAATAATATGGCCTCTCTGAGACCTAGGCCAGCTCAAACAACACTGAGGCCTAGCTGTGTTTGAGCAGTTTGCAGATGTTGTAGGCTACTATTTTCTTTTTTAGACTATTACTAAGAATCAGTTGAGAGGTCTCAATATGCTCCCATCTATGTAGCAAGAGGTACATTGCACACCTCTTGGGTGAAGGACTCAAATGCAACTCAGACGTTACCTAAAAGACAAATAATGTCCCTTCCTGCCAAGCCTATGTACCCTTATATTAATCCAAAATAATAAAATGCAGCTATTCCATTAAAAAAATCAGTTGAAATCTATTTACATTCACTGTACTTTTCATAATTATATAATTGCATTCAATATATAAAACACTGAAATTAGTGTGGAAAGAAAGAAAAATTATTTCTATGAAAACCAGGTTGAATATTTTGAAAAGGCATGCTGAGATGAAATTCTAAAAGCAGTTTTAAAATGGCTATTGAATTAGGGGCAGGTAAATAGGTCATTGAGAACTCATTTTTACCAGAAGTATTCTGCCTATTGCTTGCTTTACAAATATCTTTTGTTTTTTGTTTGTTTTTTGAAACAGTCTCATTTTGTTGCCCTGCATAGATAGAGTGCCATGGCATCATAGCTCATAGCAACATCCATCTCTTGGGCTCAATCGATCCTCTTGCCTCAGCCTCCTGAGTAGCTGGGACTACAGGCACCTGCCATGACACCTGGCTATTTTTAGAGATGAGGTCTTGCTCTTGCTGAGGCTGGTCTCAAACCCATGAGCTCAGGCAATCCACCAGTCTCAGCCTACGAGAGTGTTTGGGTTACAGGCATGAGCCACCTCACCCAGCCATGAGTGTCTTCTGGTTCTTGTTTTATCATAAAGAAACTCACATTATAAATTTCGGATGGTATCTGAAATGTAATCAATGGAGTATAATTTATATAAGTAAATATGATGTGGAGCCACATTCAAGGTAAGGCCATGGCTTTTTTTTGGAGACAGAGTCTCACTATGTCACCTTCGGTAAAGTGATGTGGCGTCACAGCTCACAGCAACCTCCAACTCTTGGGCTCAAGCGAGTCTCTTGCCTCTGCCTCTGGAGTAGCTGGGACTACAGGCGCCTGCCTATAGTCTGGCTATTTTTTGTCATTGTTACCATTGTTGTTTAGCTAGCCCAAGCTGGGTTCAAACCCACCAGCCTCAGTGTATGTGACTGGCACCATAACCACTATGTTATGGGCGCTGAGCCTTTTTTTTTTTTGAGACAGAGTTTTACTATGTAGCCCTTAGTAGAGTGCCATAGCGTCACAGCTCACAGAAACCTCGAACTCCTGGGCTTAAGGGATTCTCTTGCCTGAGCCTCCTAAGTAGCTGGGTCCTAAGTAGCTGGGACCACAGGTGCCTATGATAATGCCCAGCTATTTTTTTGTTGTTGTCATTCCTCTTTAGCAGGCCCTAGCCGGGTTCAAACCGACCAGCCCAGGTGCATGTGGCCAGTGCCCTAACCACTGCGCTATGGGTGCTGAGCTATATATTTGAATATATTTTAAGAAAATATTTGAGGTATACATATTTTTTATGATTCCTTGCTTAAAGCAATTATTTTTAATTAACTTACCAACCAGTCCTGACTGTGTCAGGTTAGAGACTTTTACTGTACAAAGAAATTTATATAGAGATGTAGATGCAAAGGGTTTTTTTTAGTTTAGTTTTTTGTTTTGTTTTTGTTTTTGTTTTTTTAGAGATGGGATCTTGCTATAATGCCCCAGCGGGGCTTGAACTTCTGTCCTCAAATGATCCTCCTGCCTTGGCCTTCCTAATTTTTATTTGCTATCGGTGTGAGCCACCATGCCTGGCTGCTATTTTTGTTGTTGTTGTTGTCATTGCTGTTTAGCAGGCCCTAGCATGCTAAAAAATAAAATAAAAAGTTGTTTTCTCTAAAAAAATAAATAAATAAAAAGTTGTTTATTAAAACTTGATAATAGGCTCAGCGCCTGTGGCTCAAGCAGCTAAGGCACCAGCCACATACACCTGAGCTGGCGGGTTCAAATCCAGCCCAGGCCTGCCAAACAACAATGACGTCTGCAACCAAAAAATAGCCAGGCATTGTGGCAGGTGCCTGTGGTCCCAGCAATTTGGGAGGTGGAGGCAGGAGAATCGCTTGACCCCAGGAGTTGGAGATTGCCGTGAGCTGTGATGCTACAGCACTCTACCCAGGGCGACAGCTTGAGGCTCTGTCTCAAACAAACAAACAAAAACCTTGATAATGATAAAAATAACAACAACCTAAGTTTTTATTAATGAGAATAATGAAATTATGATATATTCAAAAGATAGATTAGTATATAGTTATTAAAAGTCATGTTTTTAGGCCAGGAATGGTGGCTTACACCTATAATCCTAGCAATCTGGGAGGTTGAGGCAAGAAGATCACTTGAGGTCAACCTGAGCAAGATCTTATCTCAAGAAAAAAAATAGAAAAATTAGCTGAGCATGGTCCCAATTTCTTAGGAGGCAGAGAAAAAAGGATTGTTTGAGCCCCCAGGACTCTGAGGTTTCAGTGAGCTATGGTGATGCCACTGCACATTCGCTGGGGCAGTGGAGTTAGATTTTTTTCTCAATCAATAAATTAATCACTTCATCTGAGGGTTATTGCTTATCTCATCTCACTTTGAATACTTAAGTTTTTAATTGACAAAGCACTTCCTTTGTATTTTATCCTTTTAAGTTGCCTAAATTTTCTGCGTTTTCCTAAAGGATTTGAGACTGCTTATAGTAAGATAAAGTTAGTGATGCACATCATAGGAACTGTAATGTTGAGATTAGAATTATATAATCTAATATGAGTGTACAGTTCTATAATTAGGCAGTAAATTTTTAACTTTTAGTTTCCTGGAAGTAGGCAAAAAAGAAAGTATTCTGACTCTGCAGTTCTTGTAATTTTTCAAAAGGACACATACCTCTTTGTTTAAAGGAACACTTTTCTGATTCTGAACTTTGAGAAGAAATTTGTTTCACGGCCCCTTTTATGCAATTTATACTTTGCTGACTGTTTCTTGTTTTGTTGTTTTTTGTCTATCCAACTAAATTATAAGCTACCTTAGAACAGACTCCATTTTTCAATACTATTTTTGTTCTGTCTCTGCCTAGAAAACATTACTTATTATTATGGTCAAAATGAAAATTAAGCAACAATCACAACACAGCCACATTTCATGGGTTAATATTGCTGCTGCTTTTCAAAGACTGAATAGTTGAATTAATACTACTTTCATCCCTCTTATCAGGAAGTCCTCTCTGATAGACTTCAAAAGATTGTAACTTATTTCTTAGTGTGTAGCTTTACTGAGCTCTGTTGTCTTACAGCCCATACTTTCTAGCTGAATACATAGCATGAAGAATGGGAAATTGGTTTGAACTTTTGTTTTATGAAAGTTACATCTTTTAAAATATGGCCTATAGCTTTCAACCACCCTTTTTCCTTTCTCTTAGGCCAGGTTATCAAGGCATGGGACATTGGAGTGGCGACCATGAAGAAAGGAGAGATCTGCCATTTACTGTGCAAACCAGAATATGCATATGGCTCAGCTGGCAATCTCCCTAAAATTCCCTCAAATGCAACTCTCTTTTTTGAGGCAAGTATGTGTGTGATGTTGCCTTGTCAGCATCTGCTCTACAATAGGAATGGCTTTGAAGCAACAGGCAACAGAAAAGAGAGCCAAGCTTGCTATTTAGAATCAGATCCAACTTATTTATTTTGGAGCTTGGCTTTGTAAATTGGTTCCCATAAACGTAAGGAATGTATACCACTGCTTTCTTAGAAATGTGTCTCCAGCACAAAAAGATCATTTCCAAATAAACAAAAGACACAAACTAGACTTACAAATAAAGGTTCTGGTTAGTGGTGTGAGTGTGAAATACTCGAAACTGACTAAAAGACAGGATGGAAATGTTGGAGATAGATTTTGAACTATGCCTATTCCAAGTTGCAAGGTATTTTCCTGTTGTAAATGTTTAAATGTCACATTCTTATTCCTTTATAGAAGCTATCAGTAGTGATAGTGTTATTCATCCTGTGTTGAATTATAAAATAGGCAAAAAATGATTTTTAAAAACCACCCTAATTAGGTAAAATATACCTTTAGTCAGCTGTAGGCCAGATTCACAGGAGTTATTCTTATATTTTAAGAAGGGAACACCATAAATCTGGGATGGGAAAAAGGTAGTCTCAGCATCAGACAAAATGATTCTGTACCAACACCTTGCAGCTCTGGCTTTTTGCCCACAAGGCAGTTTCTCTAGTATTTCCTGTTTTTGGATTATCATTAAATTAAATTATTTCCAAGTATTGAAAAGTAGTGCTCTTTTTTTCCTACTTTTCTAATAACTAAAAATGCATAGGTAGGCTGGGCACAGTGGCTCACACCTATAATCCTAGCACTCAGGGAGGCTGAGGTGGGTGGATTGCCTGAGCTCATGGATTTGAGACCAGCCTGAGCAAGAGTGAGACCCTGTCTCTAACAGGCATTGTGGCGGGCACCTGTAGTCCCAGCTACTTGGGAGGCTGAGGCAAGAGAATCGCTTGAGCCCAAGAGTTTGAGGTTACTGTGAGCAATGGCGCCCTGGCACTCTACCAAGGGAAACAAAGTGAGACTCTGGCTCAAATAAATAAATAAATAGAAATAAAATACATAGATAAATATATTTTTCTAAAAAGACAGAGTTTCATTTTGTAAAATGAAATAATTGGCAAAAAGAGTTGCCCCTCGGGCGGCACCTGTAGCTTAAAGGAGTAGGGCGCCAACCCCATGTACGGAGGTGGTGGGTTCAAACCTGGCCCTGGCCAAAAACTACAAAAAAAAAAAAAAGAGGTGCCCTTGCCTTTACATATGTTAAATTGGCTTATTTGGCCTTTTTCATCCGAATTCCTTTTTTCTTTCTAGATTGAGCTTCTTGATTTCAAAGGAGAGGATTTATTAGAAGATGGTGGCATTATCCGAAGAATAAAACGGAAAGGAGAGGGATACTCAAACCCAAATGAAGGAGCAACAGTAGAAGGTGAGTCTGCTGTGAAAGGGAACTAGTCCTTAAAGGCTGGGTTCCATTTCTATGAATGAAATGGAGATTTTTTAAAAAATCTACCGTATATATTCAAGTATAAGCCGAGTTTTTTTGGCACAAAATTTGTGCTGAATTCGGGTTTTTCAGCACAAATTTTGTGCCGAAAAAACTCAGCTTATACTCGAGTATATACGGTATGTATAGAAATACATATATTAATTATATCTTAAGAATAGTTTTAGATTCAACATTTATCTAATAATGGCTTTAAATATTAATTCAATATACATGTGCCCGGCACCCTACTGGCCTCTACAAACTAAAAAATAAATAAAAGGTAATCCTAGCCAGACTTGGTGACTCACACTTTTATTCTCAGCACTTTGGGAGGCTGAGGTGGGAGGATCAAGTGAGGCCAGGAGTTCAAGACCAGCCTAAGGAACTTATAAAAAGACCCTGTCTCTACCAAAAAAAAAAAAAGATTAGCCATGTGTAGTGGTACACACCTATAGTGCCAGTTACTTGGGATCACTTGAGCCCAGGAGTTAGAGCTTGCAGTGAGCTGTGATGACACCACTGCATTCTAGCCCGAGCAACAGAGTGAGACCTTGTCTCTAAAACAAAAAGTAATTCCATTCATCAAGGAATTCTCAGCCTGTAGACTCTTCAGAGTGCCAACAACTGTATTAGTTACCTCATATATGCATTTATTCCTCACAGTAACCTTAGGAAGTAAAATTTATTAACCCCAGGTAAGAAAAGTGAATTCAAAGATGTCATACGACATCTCTGATGATTACAAAGTTACTAGGTGGGTTTGGCGCTGGTAACACAGTGGTTATGGTGCCAGCCACATACATTGAGGTTGGTGGGTTCAAACCCAGGCCCGGGCCAGCTAAACAACAATGACAACTGCAAGAAAAAATAGCTGGGCATTGTGGCAGGCACCTGTAGTTCCAGCTACTTGGGAGGCTGAGGCAAGAGAATCACTTAAGCCCAAGAGTTTGAGGTTGCTGTGAGCTGTGACACCATGGCACTCTACAAAGGGCAACATAGTGAGACTCTGTCTCAAAAATAAAAAAAACAAACAAACAAAAAACACAAAGTTATTATGCAGAGCAGTAGATTATAATCCCTTTCAGAACTTTCAATCTGTCATCAGGATAAAAGAAAAATAATTCATCCTTTAGATCAAATTTGGGTAATACTCATTCTATTTATCAGGAGACCTGGGTTCAAGTACTGCTATGCTGGTTATTGAGTAACCTGAAGCTATTCCACTTCTTCATTTACTAAGTATGAGTAAGGTCACCTCTCAACAATAACATTACTCATCCACCCTCCCAGAGCACACTGAATATACCATTATGTGTACTACTTGTCACTTTGTATTCTAGTCAACATTTGCCAATTTCTCCCAGTAGATAGTGAATGTTTGGGGACCAGAATCTTTCTTCATCTTTTTGTTTTCAGCATCACCTACAGTGCCTTACACACATTTGGTATTTCATACAGACTTTTGACATGGATAAGTGTTTGAAAAGCACTATTGTTAAACTGAAGTCCTTTAATAGAGAGTTGTGAGGCCCAAGTGTGGCTCATGCCTGTAACCCTAGCACTCTGGGAGAACAAGTTGGGAGGATTACTTGAGCTTAGGAGTTTGAGACCAGCCTGAGCAAGAGCAAGACCAGTTCCTACTAAAAATAGAAAAATTAGACATCGTGGTACACATGTGTAGTCCTAGCTACTTGGGAGGCTGAGGCAAGAGGATTGCTTGAGCCCAAGAGTTTGAGGTGACTGTGAACAATGACACCATGGTACTCTACCCAGGGTGATAAAGTGAGACTCTGTCTCTAAATAAATAAATAGGCCGGGCACAGTGGCTCAAACCTATAATCCCAGCCCTGTGGGAGGCTGAGGCAGGTGGATTGTCTGACTCACAGGTTCGAGACCAGCATGAGCCAGAGAGAGACCCTGTCTCTAAAAAATAGCCAGGTGTTCTGGGTGCTTATAGTCCCAACTACTTGGGAGGCTGAGGCAAGAGAATCACTTGAACCCAAGAGTTCGAGGTTGTTATGAGCTATGACACTACAGCACTCTACCAAGGGTGACAAAGTGAGACTCTGTTTCTTAAAAAAAGAATTAGGCTCTGTGCCTGTAGCTCAGCGGCTAGGGCGCCAGCCACATACACTAGCACTGGCAGGTTCAAATCCAGCCTAGGCCTACCAAACAACAATGACAACTACAGCCAGAAAATAGCTGAGCATTGTGGCAAGAACCTGTAGTCCCAGCTACTTGGGAGACTGAAGCAAGAGAATGGCTTAAGCCCAAGAGTTTGAGGTTGCTATGAGCTGTGATGCCACGGCACTCTACCCCAAGTGACATAGTGAGACTCTGTCTTAAAAATAAATAAATAAATAAAAATTAATTAAATAAATAATAAAGAGTACAAAAGCCAGATGTAGTGTTGGGCTCCTGTAATCCCAGCTTCTTGGAAGGCCAAGCTGGGAAGATCACGTGACCATGGAGTACACTATGATTACACCTATAAATAACCACTGCACTCCCCGGCATGGGTAACATAGCAAGACCCTGTCTCTTTAAAAAATAAAAATAAAAAATAGTAAGGTTGGGAGTATGTGGTGACTCAGGTCTGTAATTCCAGCTCTTTGAGAGGCTGAGATGAGAAGATCACTTGAGGTAAGAAGTTTGAGACCAAGCTGAACAACAAAGCAAGACCCCATCTCTACAAAAAATTTTAAAAAATAGTCAGGTATGGTGGCATGTGCCTGTAGTCCCAGCTACTTGGGAGGGAGTCTAAGTCAGGAGGATCACTCAAGTACATCAGTTCAAGGTCTCAAGGAGCTATCATCATGCCACATAGCACACTACAGCCAGGGTGACATAGTGAGGCCCTGTTTCTAAACAAAAAGAAAAAGGAAAGAAAGGAAGGAAGAAAGGAAAGAGGAGAGGAGGAAGGAAGGAAAGAAAAAAAGAAAAGGAGCCAAAAAAAGTTCATTTGAAACAGTAAACTAGAGTAATTGAATGTCTTATTTTTAATTTATATACTTGTACTACTTTAGACCCATATTTTATTTAGATAGGTCTAGCAAATTATTATAGTTAAATTCATTATTTTTGCAAGCAGTTATAAATATTACTACTGTGTTGTTGCAGTTGAAGTGTTTAAGATTATTGTCATTCAGGTTAAGTTTTTGAATAAATGAAGAGCTTCCCGTTTATAATGTCAGAGAAATAGCGTAGACCAGGAGTGGCGAGATAAGGTTCTAGACTCAGCTCTGGCCTTAGCTGCATCTAACCAGACTAAAATCCATGGCAGAATTTTAACTGTTTATGAAAATTATAGCAATAATAGAAAATTACCTTCATTGTGTTAACAAGCATTTAAAAAGTTTGTCTATAATATGTATTTTAAATTTTTATTATGAAAAATTTTAAGCATATATACAAAAGTTTATTCTTATGACACAGGAACTCCCTAGATTCAACAATTTATATTTCTAAACTAGAGGTTTTTAACAATTAAATTAAGAAAAACTTCTCCCAGTTATAAACAGTACCACAAAACTACCACTGTGAAGACAACTTTAAAGCAAGCTAAATTAAAGATTAAATTTTTGTTTTTAGTAATATTTTCAGTGGTAGTATGTTTCTTTATCTTTGTTTTGAAATAATCTTAGATGTACGGAAAAGTACAGAACTAGTATAAAGAGTTCTTTATATACTTTGCCCAGCTTCCCCTACTGTTAATATCTTACCTAACCCCAGTACATTTGTCAAAATCAAGAAATTAACTTTGATGTAGATTATGATGTAGTACCATAATCTACTCTACAGATCTAATTTGAATTTTACCAATTACCATACTAATGCTCTTTCTGGTCCAAGCTCAAAATCAAATTCAGGATCTAGCATTGTATATAGTTGTCAAGGCTCCTTGTCCTCCTGCCACTGTTAGTTCTTTGGTGTTTTGTTTTTTATGACTTTGGAGGGCAACTGGCCATTTTGTAGACTACCCCTCTTTTGGGGATGCCTGATATTTTAAATGATTAGATTGAGGTTGTGTACTTTGGGGAAAATACCCAAAGTGATGATATTCTTCAGTCATTATTATCAAGAGACATTCTCCACTCCCACTGCTTCACTTGACTAGCCTAAATAATTAAAAATAAATAAATAAATAAACAAAAAGAGATACATTGATATTGATGACTCCTACTGGTTCTCTTAAGGAGACCACTGGGTTAAGGTAGAGTCTGCCATGTTTCAGTCCTGCAAAATTACTATTGTCTCTTTGTAATTATAAAGTATCTAATCAGGAGACAGACATTCTTGTTTTATATCACACTTTCAAGCATGCTCATTTTAGCATCCTTTAGCGATTTTTGCATGCAACAGCTTGTTCCTGCAGTATTTGACTAATGGTAATTTTTCTATGTCCACTGTTCCTTCTACATTTGTTAATTGGAATTCCACTGTGAGGAAGAGCTGTCCCTTTCCCCCCTTGTGTTTATTCAATTATTTATATCAGTATGAAACTGGACCAATGGATAAGTTATTCAATACTACTTTCATGTTGTTGCTCACATTGTCCCAGACTTGACCATTGAAAACTCCTTTAAGTTGGCTTTTGTGTTGGCTCAGTGCCCTTAGCACAATGATTACAGCACCAGCCACATACAGCCAGGCTGATGAATTGGAACCCAGCCCAGCCAGCTAAATAACAATGACAACTGAAAAATAGTTGGGCATTGTGGCGGGCGCCTGTAGTCCCAGCTACTTGGGAGGCTGAGGCAAGAGAATCACTTAAGCCCAAGAGTTTGAGGTTGCTGTGAGCTGTGATGCCACAGCATTCTACCAAGGGTGATGTAGTGAAACTCTGTCTCAAAAAAAAAAAAAAGTTGGCCTTTGTGTCCTTTCAACACACCTTTTTTTTTTTTTTTTTTTTTTAAAGCACTTCCTTACTTTCTTTACCACAAGGTGCTCTAGACTTATCTTAAAATTTCCCTGCCTCAGGCCTAGAATCAATCATTTCTCTAAGGAGCCCTGATTCCTTTTATTGGACAATGATATTTAGGAACTAAGATCTGGTTGCCAGGTGGTTTCCTACTATGAAACATCATTGCATCTGGAACCTCTTAGCAGACAGAGCTGGAAAATGTATGTACTCGACATACGTACACACACGTCTGTATATAGTTCTATATCAGGTTGTGTATATAGTAAGAACCATGAATACTGACAGTTCATTTCCAATCCAGTGCCTTAGGGTTCTTCTCCCTGTGCTCATTTGGAACATCTCATTCTTTAATAGTGAGAAACCTGGCTCTCATTATCTACAATATGTTGCTTATTTGTTCAATCCTAGTATTAATATATATGTAAATTTTTTTTTTTTTTCGAATTGCTAACCCATATGTGTGTATCATTTCTTTGTCATCACTCTTCTTTTCCCAAGCTCTTGAGCCTAGGTGATTCTCTTGTCTCAGCCTGCCAAGTAGCTGGGACTACAGCAGGCATCCGCCACAGCGCCTGGCTATTTTTTTTGTTTGTTTTATTTTTCAGTTTGGCGGAGGCCAGGTTTGAATCCACCACTCTCAGTATATGGGGCCCGCACCCTATTTACTGAGTTACAGGCACCACCCCTGCTTTCCCTCTTTTAAACAAGTTGGCTATGTGGGGGAGGAGGATAGAAATTTCCTTAAAGGTGGTCTCTGTTCAAAACTAACATCATGGCTTGGCACCTGTAGCTCAGTGGCTAGGGCACCAGCCACATACACCAGCGCTGGTGGGTTCAAACCTAGCCAAGGCCTGCCAAACAACGATGACAACTACAACAAAACAATAGCCTGGTGTTGTGGCAGGCGCCTGTAGTCCCAGCTACTTGGGAGGCTGAGGCAAGAGAGTCACTTAAGCCCAAGAGTCAGAGTTTTCTGTGAGCTGTGCCGCCACAGCACTCTACCAAGGGTGACATAGCGAGACTCTGTCTCAAAACAAAACTCCATCCCCTTGTTCTTTTTGAAATCTTCTCAGTTTTCACTGGTTTGCCTTTTCTTGTAACACAACCTATATACTTAGATTCAAACTCAAGTATGAAACCTGGAACTAAAGCAAACTCTAGAGTGAAACAGCACAATAGACACTGATCACCCATAACAGTTTGTCAGTATGTCACTATAGAAACTTTAGAGTTAATAGTTCTCTGTCATTTCTGTTTAAAGATACAATGAGTAGTGCGGGAGAGGGAAAAATAGGCTCAAGTGATAGACTTGAGTTTTGAATCTTGCAATTGCTGCCTTATTTTCATGACTTCAGACAAGTTACTGAGCCACCTTGAGCATCCAGTTTTCTTATCTGTAAAATGGAAATAATAATAACAACAACCGCTACAAGTTGTTGTGACAGTTATGAGTGACTAGCTTATGGTGGGCACTTTATTTCTTTTTTCTATACTCTATATTATGTTTATATAATTTGTTTTTCCTTTTAATTTATTTGAGAAAATAAATCTTGACCTTTTTCTTTTTTATTATTAAATCATAGCTATTTATATTAATGCAATCATGGGGCAACATACACTGGGTTTTATAGACCATTTGACACATTTTCATCACACTGGTTAACATAGCCTTCCTGGCATTTTCTTAGTTATTGTGTTAAGACATTTATATTCTACATTT
>CAUYPK010063229.1:0-30502 GCA_963574355.1 Loris lydekkerianus
GCCACAGGGCGTGACATTCGTGTCTGCTTAGCGTCAGTCACCTGGACCTTCCTAGCAAGTGGCTTCAAGAGGTGATTATTTACCATGAATGGATCAATAAATTGTGGTATATGTACACCATGGAATATTATGCAGCCTTAAAAAAGATGGAAACTTTGCCTCTTTCTTGTTTACATGGATGGATCTAGAAACATATTCTTCTTAGCAAAGTATCTCAAGAGTGGAAGAGAAAGTATCCAATGTACTCAGACCTACTATGAAACCAATTTATGGCTTTCATTTGAAAGCTATCCAGGCGTCCTCAAACTTTTTAAACAGGGGGCCAATTCACTGTCCCTCAGACTGTTGGAGGGCTGGACTATAGTTTAAAAAAAAAACTATGAACAAATTCCTATGCACACTGCACATATCTTATTTTGAAGTAAAAAAACAAAACGGGAACAAATAAAATCACACTGCCTCATGTGGCCCGTGGGCTGCAGTTTGAGGACCCCTGCAAACCCAACTGTAGCCCAAGAAGAAGGGGAAAGAGGAGAGGGAGGGGTGGGAAGGGGGGAGGATGGATGGATGGAGGGTAACTGGTGAGACCACACCTACCGTCCATTTTACAAGGGTTCATGTTAAATTTACTAAATGTAGAGTATAAATGTCTGAACACAATAACTAAGAAAATGCGGTGAAGGCTATGTTAACCAGTTTGATGAAAAATATTTCAAATGGTATATAAAACCAGCACATTGTACCCCATGATTGCATTAATGTACACAGCTATGATTTAATTTTAAAAAAGGTGATTATTTAGTTGGGGGAGGGGGGCAAAAGTTATTAAATTTTAAAGGCCTCTCCAGGCCTGATAATTTAAGAGATGTGAGGTTTTTTTCCTTTCTCAAATGGTCCTGGCACCTTTGCAGAAATGACCCAGCCTTGGAGGTGAGGACAGGAGTCCAGAGGGGCAGCCCTTCCAGCTGCCTGATGATGGGCAGGAAGGTGAATGCTCACCAAGTGGCCAGACCCGCTGGTTCATTGTCAGGTCTGCCCCGTCAGCCCAGCTTTCCTCTGCCCCTCCTTGTCCTGTGCTGTTACTGCCAGGCCCCTGGTCCGCTGGGCACATCTGCTTCCCAGGAGTGTTAGGTCCCTTCCTCAGGTGTATGAAGCTGGGCAGGTAGACACTGTGGGGTCACAGCTGTGACAGAACCAGGGAAAGGGCCCTTCTGCAGGTGGCAGTTCCTCTTCTGGCCCTGCCAGGCAGAGCAGGGAGGTGCCACCCTGCTGCCTCTCAGGAATGGGGGAGAAGCTTCTGGCTGCCGCAGGGTGAACATGAACACGAGCTGGGCCCCCACTGCCCATTCCGCCTTCTTGGGCTCCTCTGCGGCAGCCAGGTACACCTGCAGCCACCGCAAGCCTACACTCCTACCACACAAGGTCACCGCTGTCCATCGGCAGGGTCGGAACACCCCTCACAGAAGTCCTTGCGGCTGCGTTTCTGTGAAGGATGAATGTCTCTGCAGATGGGTTCTGCCAAGACGGCCCATACCTGCTCAGGCCCAGGGCATCCTCGTGACCTCACCACAGAGCCAGGTATAGCAGAGGAGCTTGAGGGAGCACCATGAGGCCAGCTTTGAGTCAGCCCCTCCTCACAGTGGCCTCCTGGGAGGCTGAAGGTTCCCAGAGGAAATTGGGGTCTGGGAGGGCCTGAAGGTAGAGAAGCTTCTCTAGGGAGAGCACTGGTGGGTGGGGTGAGGTGGCATCCGTGGGGACCGTGCTGATTTTATGGACCAGAAAGCCTAGCTGGGGAGGTGAACCTGGTCAGTCCTGGTCACACTGGTGAGGACTGGACCTTTCTTAGCCCTGGCTTGGGCTCTGACTGTCTCAGCTCAACATAGCCTTGTGACCACAGCAGCTGTCCCAGGTTCTCCCCTGGAATGAGGTGCTGTGATCCTGGGCCCTGGCAACACCCCCCGGGGCAGCCCTTGCTGCCTCATCAAGGGTGCTGGTGCCTCTGAGGGGGTTCTCGTCCTCTGTGCGGGTTCCCAGCCAGAGCCACAAGGATGGGAAGCACCACAGGTTCTCTCTCAGACCTGAGGGCGGGGGCTTTAATGAGTTTAGTACCTGCCAGGAGCGGGTGAGCTGAGGGCAGTGTCCCCAGCTGCAATCCCCGGGTGACGAGTGGGGCTGTTGGAGCACATGGTCAGGGGAAGGGGCCCATGCTGCGTCTGGGCTCGTGACTAGGAGGCTGGGTGTCTTAGAGACATGTCCTTCTGGACATTTTTCATTCAATAAGGATAGCGTTGTGAGGGAACTGCCTCTAGGCCCCTCCTCATGTGAGCTGGTACCTGGCTGGGGGGCTTGCCCCCAAGTGTCTGGGAGGGGAGGCCGAGTCTGAGTCTTTCAGGGAACCTGCTGAGGGAGCACTCCAGCTTTGTCCCCTCCAAGGATCCTTTGAGTCCCTTCCTCCTTCCTTTAGGGCTACACATTTGCAAAGATTACATATATCCAACCACATTTATTAAGTAATTAGTTCTCTCATTTTTTAATTAATCAAAGACTAATTACGAGTTATATCTCCAGTTAGAGTTTCTGATCCGCAGCCTATGGCGGTGCCCCTCTAGAGGACACACAAGGCCAGCCAGGGGACAGGTGCACTGCGAGGCGGGAGTTGGGCTTTTGGGTATGTTGAGGGTACTTGGAGACTCTGGGGATGATGGCCTTGAGGGACCCTAATTTGGCCCCTTTCCCTAGTGAAGGCACAGCCCCTGGGCAAGAGGTCACCGTGGCAGCAGGGGCAGGCAGTACCCCAACCGTACGCCGGTGCAGGGCTTCTCTGTGCTGTGGGGCTGCTGGGTGGGTGGGGCCTGGTCCTGGAAGGCTTTGCCTGGGCATTAAAGGCAGGACAATTGGAGACGGTGGTGCCTGGGCCTCCCAGAACAGCTGGGCAGGTGGTGGGGCACTGGCACTTCTGCCCCATGACCAGGGTCTTTCCTACACTGACTGACCCAGCGGTGTGGTTTCAGGCTGGTCCAGCATCTGCCTCCTCCTCTGTGAAGCCACCTCAGGTTGCTCCAGCCTGCCTGGAAGGGCAGAAAGAGCCCCCATCCTTGTGCCAGCAGGACATGGGGACCTGGCTGGGGTCAGACCAGCTTTGTGTACTGGAGGCAGAGCCTGGACACTCTTCCTCTGGCCCCTGGCGTCAGCTCTGGGCCTTTCTGGGTCCAACCGGAGTGAAGCTCTTGGCTCTGCCTCTGGGTAGGGGGGCTCACTGATGCGCTGAGTGCAAGGTATGTGTCTGTGAGGCTGTAAGTATAGCCCTGGGAGTGCTCCCTTGAGTGGCGAGGCTGGTGCCAGCCTTTTGCCTCTGGCGTGGGGCTTGGTGCAGAGAACGTGTTGCTGACTGACACTGACCGGGGCTTGGGCAGAGCCAGGCTGAGGACAGTGGGTCTGGACGGGAGGGAGGGTTGGGCAGCAGGCGTGGTGTGGCTTTCCCCGCCTCTCCATGCAGGCATGCCAGGAGGGAGATGTATAGTTTGTTTTGTTCCCTGAGACAGATCTTGGCCTCTGTCTGGCAGCAGGGCTGTGCTTTTCCGGCCTACATTCCTCTCTGATCTGAGACTGAAATACTTTAGCTGGTGGCAAAAAGTGGCTGTGCGCCCTTTCCTCCCTAGGACGGGAGGAATGTTTGAGACAGATCTGTTGTCTTAGCATTTTCCTTCGCTGAATGGACAACCCTTGACCCGTGGCTTAGAAAGTCAGGGAGACTGGCCAGCTGCCCGGCCACTGGGGCCAGCCAGGCCCTGGGGCCTGGGCCCTCCCACCAGGGCTGAGCTGGTCCGGTGGGTCCTGAGAGGCCTGCAGCTCTTGGGATCTGATTTCAGAGCCTGCGGCCCTCTGTGGTGGTGGGGCCCTGGGAGTCTTCAGCGTTCAGCAGCCTTCCCCTGTCTGTCACTACTGGTACTGCAGGTTGCCGTGACAACTCAGGTGAGGGTGCCCAAGTGCCAGCCTCAGTCGTGGTTTTGCCCTCGAGTGGGAGCGCTAAGAATGTCAAGACATAGGAGAGAGGGAGATCTGTGAGGGGGCTGTGAGCAGAGCCAACTTGGAAACCAACGGGTCAGAGCAAGGCCGGCAGAGGGGCAGCACTGTGCAGGGGGAGGCCGTGGGGCCCGGGGATTGAGGCTTGGGTCTCAGAAGGGCTGGGATTTGAGATCTGCCCCTGTGTTTATAATGTGTCTGACCTTGCAGGCCTCAGTATTTCTACCTGCAGAATGGGCGCAGCAATGATGCCAGCCTCGTGGTGTTGTGAGGCGGAAGTGAAGTGGGCCAGAAGGTGCTGGTCTGGCACTGGAGAAGCTTAAAATTCATCTAGGCTGACTTTCACGGCAGCTGCCACAGAGGAGGATGCACTGCTTTTTAAGGACCCTTGCCTGGGTTTCTAAATGTTTCCTGGGATGGTGGCAGCCAGGGTAGCTGTCAGGCAAGGCTCAGGATCCATGTGTAGAAAAGGGCAGACGGGAGGGACTGAGCGTGCTCTGCCCTTCTGTGCCTTGTCTGTTTCTCTCTGTGGCTGACACCAGCTGAGTTGGGTGCACCGATGCCTCTTTACCATTTCCAGTGGTTTCCCTATTAATTTATCTGGAGGAAATCGCCCCGAGATGCCTTTCAACTGGAAAGAGAGAGATGTCCTAAAACTGTGGGCATATCATTAAGAAAAGCAAATTAAATCATGTTTAATGGTGTTAGAGTCTCAAGCACTTTGCAAAATGGAGTTGGTGAAGCAGGGAAATGAGAAATTGCTGACGTCCTTTGGCAGGAAGGTTGGGAAGGAGAATCTAGCAAGGCGCTTGTGGAGCTGGCGGGTGGTGGAGGCAGTGGGGTAGTGGAGGTGGCAGGGCCAGTGTCGTGTGCTGGGGGGGCAGGTGGGTGGGCCTGGCATCCTGGGCTGGCTGGACTGGGCTGGGTCTCTAGGGTTCAGCCCAGTGGGTGGACAGGGCAGCTCGATGGAGCTCAGTGGTTCACAGAGTCGCGTAAATTCTCCCTCCCTCTCCTGGTCTCTCTCAGGAGGATGTGGGTCCAACCAGCCTTTTCCATCCCCAGGGTTCTCTCTTCAGGATCTTTCTGGTTCTGTTCTTGGGGGTCAAGGCTCAGTGTCAGACAGAACTAACTCAGTTCTTTAACCCGCTGCCCAGTCGAGGCAGATTGCTGTGCTTCCTAAGCCTCAGTTTCCCCGTCAGCAAAAGGGAGATGACACCCACTTCAGGGGGGCTCAGAGAGCGAGGCCTAGAGCCCCTGCTGGTCAGCTTGGTGGAGATAGATGTGGCCTTCTGTGCTGTGTTCACATTTTCAGTGGGATAAGAGTTTTGTTTTTGAGCTGCTAATGGTACTTTGGAGATTATATGTCTTTGCAGCTCGCTAAAAATGATAGCTCTATCTCTCATAAACATAAAAAAGCCCTTCTAGCAAAAAATAAAATAAATGAGTTTTCTGTTTGTCTCATGGTGGGTTCCCAGCTCTCTTATAAGTCATAAAAAATATTCAACTTGACATTGCACCATTAAAGCATCATTCCTTTGGCTTAGGAGTTTGTCCCTGCCGATGTAGGTAATTCATTAGGCTTATCATTTAACTTCCCAGAAGCAGGTTCTTATCAGTAACAGGTAAAGAACTTGGGCATGTCAAGGGGGATAGTGGGGTTGGGAACTCCTTAGGGAGGAGACGCAGAGTGCAGGTTATTTAAGAACTCTGGGGCTGAGCAATTCAGGCCCCTGGGTGGGGAGAGATGGTCTTGGGTCCTGTGGGGTGGGCTTCTGTGTGGAAAGCCTTGCCCAGGGCGGGATTCTCAGGGCACGGGGGAAGCCTCATCCTTTTTTTTTTTTTTTAAATGTACATAGCTGTGTACATTAATGTGATCATTGGGGCACCATACCCTGGTTTTATAGACCGTTTGACACATTTTCATCACACTGGTTAACATAGCCTTCCTGGCATTTTCTTAGTTATTGTGTTAAGACATTTTACATTCTACATTTACTAAGTTTCACATGTACCCTTGTAAGATGCACCGCAGGTGTAATCCCACCAATCACCCTCCCTCTGCCCATCCTCCCCCCTCACTCCCCTTTCTCTCCCCCTTCTCCATATTCTTAGGTTATAACTGGGTTATAGCTTTCATCTGAAAGCTGTAAATTAGTTTTATAGTAAGGCTGAGTACATTGGATACTTTTAGAAAGCATTTGAGCTCACATGAAAGTTTTGGTGTAGATGTATAATCCAGATTCCAGTCATTTAACTTTTCTGATAATTAAAACAAATGTTGAGACATTACTGTATCTTTTACTGTATTTTTTTTTTTATCACTTCCAGGAGTCTTGTGGTTGAGTCTTTGGGTTCTCTAAGTGCAAAATTATATCATCGGCAAAGAGGGAGAGTTTCACTTCTTCTTCCCCCATTTGGATGCCTTAAATTTCCTTCTCTTGCCTGATTGTATTTGCCAGAACTTCCAGCACTGTGCTGAATAGTAGTGGCAATAGAGAACACCCCTGTTTTGTTCCAGTCCTGAGTGAAAAAGCTTTCAGTTTTAATCCATTCAGTATAATTTTAGCTGTGAGAATCAACATTGTTAAAATGTGTATACTTCCCAAAGTAATCGACAGATTCAATGCTATCCCTATTAAAATACCAACACTTTCAAGACTTGGAAAAATAATTCTTCGTTTTGTATGGAATGAAAAAGAAACCCCTTGTGTAGCCAAGGCAGTTCTTAGTAATAAAAATAAAGCTGGAGGCATCAGCCTATCAGACTTTAGGCTGTAGTACATGGCCATAATGATCCAAACAGCATGGTATTACCACAAAAATAGAGGCATAGACATTTGAAACCGAATAGAAAACCAACCCAGAGCTGACACAAACAGCTTAAAGCCACCTAATTTTTGATAAACCAAGCAAGAACATCCACTGGGGGAAAGACTCCCTATTCAATAAATGGTGTTGGGAGAACTGGATATCCACATGCAAAAAACTGAAACTGGATATGCACCTTTCTTCACTCACAAAAATTGTATCAAAATGGATAAAAGAGCTAGTCTAAGGCTTGAAACAATTAAAATCCTCAAAGATAGTGTGGGGAAAACACTGGAAGCTATTGGCCTGGGGAAGGACTTTATGAGGAAGACTTCTGTGGCAATTGCTGTAACACCAAAAAATAAACAAATGGGATTTAATGAAACTGAAAAGCTTCTGTACAGCTAAGGTGATAACAACCAAAGCAAACAGACAACTTACATGTTGGGAAAGGATATTTTTATATTTTGATTCTGACAAAAACTTGATAACTAGGATCTACACAGAACTCAAATTAAAAAACATAAAAAGAGCCAAAGATCTCTTAGGTCACTGGGCAAAAGAGATGAATAGAACCTTTCCTAAAGCAGACATATGTTATTTGTCATGTGCTAACAAACGTATAAAAAATGCTCATCATCTCTAATTATTAGAGAAATGCAATTAAAAACTACCCTGAGATACCATCTAACCCCAGTGAGAAGGGCCCACATCACAAAGTCTCAAAACTGCAGATTGGTGGCGTGGATGTGGAGAGAAGGGAACACTTTTAAATTTTACACTGCTGGTGGGACTGCAAACTAATATAACCCTTTTAGAAGGCAGTATAGAAAATCCTCAAAGAACTCAAGCTAGACCTCCCATTTGATTCTGCAATCCCATTGCTGGGCATCCACCTAGAATAAAAAAAAATTCTTTTACCACAGGGACACTTGCACTAGACTGTTTATTGCAGCTTAATTTACAATCGCCAAATGTGGGAAAAGCCTAAATGCCCACCAGGAATGGATTAACAAGCTGTGGTATATGTACACCATGGAATACTATTCAGCCACAAAATGGTGGAGACTTTACATCCTTTGTATTAACCTGGATGGATATGGAACACATTATTCTTAGTAAAGCATCACAAGAATGGAGAAATAAGAATCCTATGTACTCAGTTCTGCTATGAGGACAATTAAGATCCTAGTACAGTAGGAATGGGGAGAGCTGAGAAAGGGAAGGAGGGAGGGGATGGGGGTCAAGGGGTGTAGTACACCTTTTGGGGATGGGACACAAATATAAGAAGGTTCTTATCTAACAAAAGCGATCAATGTAAGCTGGTTCTGTGTACCCTCAATGAATCCCCAACAAATAAAAAAAAAAAGAAATTAACAGTGGGACTTAGTTAAGCTGAAATGTTTTGTACACCAAAGGATACAACAAACAAAGCAAAAAGACAACCTTCAGAATGAGAAAAGGTTTTTTTTTTTAACTTTAAAATCTTCAAATAAAAGGTTTAATATCCCTCTCCCCCCCAAAAAAAAAATGAATGGAAGAAGATATTTACAGGGTATGAATATGACAAAGGGCTGATGACTAGAATCTACAGAGAACTGAAATTAATCAACAACAAAAAAGAGTAAACAATCCCATGTACCACTGGGCAAGAGGTATCAACAGATCCTTCTCTGATGAAGATAAATGAATGGCTAACAAACATTAAAAACAAAACAAAACAAAACAACTCATCAGAGAGGTCAGTCCCTGAATGCCAGAGAAATGCAAATCAAAACCAACGTGAGATATCACCTAACCCCAGTGAGAATAGCCCTTATCACAGAGTCCCAAAGCTGCAGATGGATGTGGAGGGAAAAACACACTTTTACCTTGCTGGTGGGACTGCAAACTAATACAATCATTTAAGAAGGGATGTATGGAGAATCCTCAAAGAACTCAAATTATACCTCCAATTTGATTATACAATCCCATTACTAGGCTGAGTACAAGAAAAAAAAATACTTTTATCATAAGGACATTTGCATTAAACTATTTATTGAAGCTCAATTTATAATTGCCAAAATGTGGAAACAATCTAAATGCCCACCAATCCAGGAACGGATTAACAAGCTGTGGTATATGTATACCACTGAATACTTTTCAGCCATTAAAAAAGATGGAGACTTTACATCTTTTGTATTAATCTGGATAGAGTTGAAACACATTCTTCTTAGTAAAGCCTCACAGGACTGGAGAAGAAAGAATCCAATGTACTCAATTCAAAGATGAAGGCAGTAGATGAGCTAATACAAGGTGGGGGTCTAGGGGAATGAGGGAGTGGAGAGAGGGAAGGAGGGATAGAGATGGGGTCATGGTGTATGGCACACCTCTTGGGGGTGGGACACAATTATAAGAGGGACTTTACTTAACACATGCACTCAGTGTAACTTAATTCTTTGTACCCTCAATGAATCCCAAACAACAAAAGAAAAATTAAAAAAAAATAAATAAAAGTATGAAATCTAGGTGGGAGCATGTAAAATCAAAAACTAATTATTTACTTCCAAAATACAATTATTGTAACAGGCACTGGGTGAACATTTCCATTTCAAGAGGAAGAAACTGGCCTAAGGAAGCGGGTGAGCAGCCCCAGCCAAGTGACTGTCCATTAGGACAATATATCTTATAGCCCCAGCAGAGTCTTTCTCTGCATGAGCTGCCTCCTGGGCACACTGGTGAGAGGGATGGGCTCCCAGGGCCTTGGGCAGCCCCAGTCCTAAGGCTTTGCTAGGCACAGCCCATGTGTCTACCCTCAGAGGTGCTGCAGCTTTTCCTGGTGGATGTTACCCACAATTCTGAGGGCCTGGAAGTGGACCTGTACCTGTGACTCCACTGGGCATTGCCCTAGTGAGGACTCTCTGCAGCTCTGATCCTGTATTTTCACTCAGTATTGGCCTAATAAGATTGTCCCCAGTGACTCTGTTCCTGCAGCAGCCTTATCCATGGATTCCCAGGCTTCTTCATATATTCTTGAAAATCAAGAATCCACCAAGCCTTTGTATTCTAGTCTAGTTGCCTGCAGACTTAACAACACATGAAAGCCGAGGAGATTTACTATTATACTTGCCTATCTAGAGCAAGGACAGCCTGAGTCATGTCTGGGCCACTTAAGGCACATTTGCTTCAGCTGGAGTGGCCAGGATGCAGGCAGTGGAGCCTGTGCACTGAAACTTCTGTCCTTCCAGGCCTCTGGGTCTGTGATGAGACGTGTGACCTGGAAGATTTCTGAAATGCATTCAAGGCCCCTTTCCCATTATTTTGAGGATTAGCACCTGTACAGATAATCAGAAAAATGATTATCAGTGCTAATCTCTTTAGCAAAGGGGTTGCTAATCTTAGCAGCATCCTTGGATTCCCTTCCTGAAAATGTTCTTTTATTCTCTGCTGCATGGCTAGCCTATGAGTTTTCTAAATCCTTATGCTCTGCTTCCCTTTTAATTATAGATTTTGCCTCAGGTCCTGCATTTGCTCCAAATATTACTACATGCTATTAAAAGTAACCATGCAGCTTCCTGAATGCTTTACTGTTTTGAAATTTCTTCCGCCAAATATTCATCACTCTTAAATTCAGCCCTCTTCAAAACCCTGGGGCCTGGACATAATGAAGCCAAATTCTTTGCAATGCTATGACAAAGATGGGGTTTCCCCCCTAATTTTTCAATGAGATATGATTTATTCTTATTTGAGATCTCAGCATGACCTCTACGGTTTGTATTTCTATCAGCATTTCTTTCGTAATCATATAACCAGTCTCTACGATGTTCCAAACTTCCCTCATGTTTTTATTTTCTTCTGAGCCCTCACCCTTCATACTCACTTTATAGCAATACAAGTTTTTTTAGTCTGCTCCTCCAATTTTTTTCCAGTCACTATTTATTACCTACTTCCAAGCTGCTTCTACATTTTCTGATTATGTGTACAGCAACACTCCATTCCTCAGTATCGATATTCCATATTAATCCATTTTGTGTTGCTATCATGGAATACTAAGGCTGGGTAATTTATAAAGAAAAGGGGTTTATTTGGCTTACAATTCTGGAGGCTGAGAAGTCCACGTTGGGGCAGCTGCATTAATGATGACCTCATGCTGCTTCCACTCACAGCAGAAAGCAGAAAGGGAGCAGATGCATCTAGAGTAGGCAGGTGTGGTGAGAGAGGCAGCAAGAGGGAACCAAGGAATCAGACTATTCAACAGCCTCATTTCTCAGGAACTAATCCTTTCCTGCAAGAGGAAGAATTCAGTCACCCTAGTGGGAGGTCAGTCTATGCAGGAGGGATCTGCCCCATGACCAAAACACTGCACATCGCCCCCGCCCCTGCCCCAACACAGTGACATTGAACATCTAATTACAACACAAATTTTGGTGGGACAAATTACATCTAAACCATAGCACATTATATAGAAATAACATATGTAACTTTTCTTATGAAATGACTAATATGTAGTCATTATGAATGACTGGCTGACATGAGTGGCTGACATGAAATAGAAAATACAATATATTAAATGCATATAGAAAGTAAGTAATGTGAGTTTCACATTTCCTGATACCTAATTAGAAAAAGATCTAATTAAAAAAAATTAGGGGCTTTACTACACAATGAATATAAATTATTTTTTTCCTAATAATAATGGGTAAATCTTCTCTTGGCTAATGTGGACTTTAATTTTACTTTCAGTATGTCCATTTTTTAGAGGCTAATTTTCATGCAATGAGAATCTGAAAGAAGAGTACATTATGTGCACTTCTGTAATGAAAGTTACACTAAACAACACAATAAATTTATTTTTACATGGCCTTTGGAGACTGTATTATAGCTATAACTGAAGTGTACTTTTCAAGATTTTGTTGCTGATTTAGTGAGTTTCACTCAAGCACTTTTTAAGGGGGCTGGATTGGACTGGATCTGAGGTACAGACTTTCTTTATAGCAAACGTGTAGTGTACTCCATATGGAAGGAAAGTCAATCACCTGACTAGTAGCCCTATAAACATTCTGAATTGAACTTAAAATGTGGAAGAACTAGAGAAATCTGATTTCTTTTCTTAGGTAGACCTTAGAAAGTGATTTCTTTAAGTAATTACTCCCTGGGAAGTGAATTATTTCCAGACCCTCGTCACAACCTGTATGAAAATAAAAGGTTTGAAACACTTGGAATGTCCTTTGGATGAATGTCTTATTTTGTGCATTTTTAAGAGCATTTTAATGCTGACACTACTCAGGGTTTCTAATAAAGTTTAGTAGGTACATCTGTTATGGACAATTTTACTATACCCACTGCTGGTTCTTGGATGCAGTTTTAATACATGCATAAATATAGAGAAGGTGTGAGCTATAAAAACAAATTTGGAATTTTTTTAAAAAGTATTTTGTGTATTTCATTTCAGACTCTTGGTTGTGGTGATTGCTATTCTTTATGTATGTGTGAATGAATAGAGAAGTTTGCCCTCACTCAATGGTTTAACAAAAGGAAGCTGGGAGGTATTCCAGAATCATTGCCACTATTATTTGTTATGCTGAGATCTTTTTCTAATTAGGTATCAGGAAATGTGAAACTCACATTACTTACTTTCTATATGCATTTAATATATTGTATTTTCTATTTCATGTCAGCCACTTTTTGAGTGTTGGTTGTATTACTATGACAAAGATGGACAAGGGTCTGTGCTTTCATTGTGGAAAAAGTGCAGTGATGGGAAATAGACATGAATTCAGAAAAGGATATATAAATAAGATAACTTCAGTTAGGTACCTCATACAAAAAATTAATACAGGATAAAAAGAGTATGACTGAGGAAAGGATCTCTTTGAATCTCTTTCATTAGTATTTTCATTAAATCAAAGCATCAGAAGTTGATTTACTTTTAAGGGCTAGTCAGAGCAGGCATCATAGAGAGAAAGGATCCTTGGAATTAATTAAGGCTTTACTAGTGCACAGGATGCAGAGACATGACAATGAAAGACAGAGATACTTCAAGAAAAGGATG
The DNA here is from genome assembly GCA_963574355.1 of Loris lydekkerianus. Classification (NCBI taxonomy): domain Eukaryota; kingdom Metazoa; phylum Chordata; class Mammalia; order Primates; family Lorisidae; genus Loris; species Loris lydekkerianus. Next base: position 12,863 of record CAUYPK010063229.1, read on the forward strand.
AAGGAAGTGCCTGGGCCATGATGGGAAGTGAATTTGGTGGGCTCAAGAAACTAAGAAAGTGTTGCTTAAGCAGCTAGCAAGGGGAATGTAGCTGTGAGCTGTTATGGACAAACAAAACAAAACAAATTCTTCTCTAAATTTTTCTCTAAACAAAATTTGTCTCATGAGGGAATGGTTCTCAAACACTGTGCCATTGTGGGATTGATTTACAGTAATACAGTCCTGAGGCCTTTTCAGAACTTTGGAATTCTCTATTTTAAAGAAACTTTAAAACTGATTCTTGTGTGGGTCCAGTAATAATTATCACCCTTGAGGTCTACAGAAATCCTGCAGTGAGACGTCCTTGGAAATGATTGGTGAGAGTTATACCGTAATGTCTAGTTATTAAAGAACTTAGACACTAAGAATGTGAGGCACACTAAGGGACAGTGGCTACAGAGTGAAATCCACATTAGCAGTTGCTGTGCCTTATAATTATTACCATTGGTAAGAGAAGAAGTGGTGGTCATCAGAGGTGGCCGATCACTGAGACCACCATCATCTTGAACCATGAGGATAAAGATCCCCCCCACCAGGACCTTTGGCCCTGGCAGTAGGAGTAAAGCTGCCTCATTCTACTCCTTTGAATTGCTGAGGGACCCGAAACTACTTACTGATGATCTCACGATTGGGATCAATAGACATTTCTGTTTTATTAAGGTGGGGTAAATTAGGAGAATTGGATGATCTTATAGTAAAAATAACAATATTAATTCTAGTGATTGTACTTCAGACATGTTATTTTAGGAGACTAAAGATTACCAGTCTTTTGATGCACTGTTCAATTAAAAAAAAAAAAAAAATATATATATATGCAAGGAGGGAGGCTGTGGAATTTCTGGTTACAGATTCTTCCTAAGTAGAGAAACTATGAAATTAATTCCATTTTTAGATCTTTGGATTTCTGATATGATGTGAACAGAGAGGGACACACAAAGTAGACATATAATCACAAGCTGTACTAACTTCTTATGGCTCTTGTTACAAAGTACCACACACTGAGTGGCTTAAAACAGTGGAAACTTATTCTTCACAGTGCTAAAGGCTAAAAGTCCAAAATCTAAATGTTGGCAGATTAGTGCCTATATAAAAAGACCGTCCCTTGCTTCTTCCTAACTTCCGACAGTTGCAGGATATTATTGGCATTGCCTGGCTCTAGACACATTCTTTACTTTGTCATGTGCATTTCTGTGTGTGAATGTGTCTCTTTTCTCCTTTTATAAGGACACCAGTTGTTGGGTTAAGATGCACTCAAATGTAGTATAACCTTATTTTAACTTACATCTACGAAGATCCTATTTCCAAAGAAGGATACATTCTGGTGTTACAGATTAATATGAATTGTGGAGGGGTACACCATGCAATCCAATGCTTAGATAATTGGTAAAATGATATCTTTCCTTCCTTCTTTAAAGTCTATAATTGAAAATGAGACTGATACAAAGAGGTCATAGTCTTTAAAAATTGAAACAGTTGGATCAAATGGGAGGTCTAGCTTGAGTTCCTTGAGTTTTCTCCATACTTCCTTCCAGATAGGTTGTATCAGTTTGCAGTCCCATGTGTAAAAGTGTTCCTTACTCTCCACATCCACTCCAGCATCTGCGGTTTTGAGATTTTGTGATGCAGGCCATTCTCACTGGGGTTAGATGTTATCTCAGGGTGGTTTTGATTTGCATTTCTCTAATAAGTGATTCATAATAAATAGTAAATATGGCAAAAAAAAAAAAATTGAAACAGTTGCCATTGAAAAGCCTCTCTCCCCTTTTTTTTCCTGAATGGCTGTGCCAGTTATCCATGTCATAGATAATGTATGAAGTCTTTTTGGATTCCAGTACCAGAAATCAGTATGACCTGATAAAGATATGATTGAGGAGAACTAGATACCCAACTATCTCTTTGCATCTCTTTCATTAGTATTTTCATTAAATCAAAGCATCAGAAGTTGATAAAGATGTTGCTTGGGGAATTAAAAAATTATCCCACCATCACCCATTGAACAGTGAGAAAAATAAATTGATGAAACTGACCCTCTTTTGGTAAGGTTCAAAAAAGGTGAATTATAAGGTAGGATCCTGAATGGCTTAAAGGTCCAAGAAATTTTAAGTCTGGGGACAATTTGGTAATAAGCTTTACATAAATCTCAGTTTCCCCCAGAATTATTATATTTTGCTCATATATTGATTACCTGAACAAACCTTTTATTAGCATTAAATTTGGACCAATAGTGTAAAAATTATCTAGTCTTCTAATGTCGTCTGTATTTGCATAAATCACTTTATGTGTAAGATGAATGATTACATTAATTCAACTGCAAGGATTCAGTAGAGTAGATAAAACAAAATTCTCCAGCTCATGGTTGTGTATTGTGGTGGAAAAAACTAATTGATAATTCTGTTTTCAGAGCAAGGAAAGATCTTTAATAATAATAATAAAATAAGGTAAAGACTGAGTACACTTGCCTAGTAGGGTACAAGAGTCAGAGCCTAAGGTTTTAGCAGAGATAGAAGTGGGAAAGAAGTTAATAAAAGTTGGCACAATGTATTAAGTAGAAAGTAATTGATCTGAAAATAAATCTCTTTAACAGCATACTGGAAGCAGAAAGAGAAATTCCTTTTCATATTTAGTATAGACATGAAATCTTTGATAGTTCCTTTTGAGGATTTTTTTATGGCTACTTTTAGGAATTTGTGTGGCTCTGAGGGTATGATAGTTGTTAGGAATACAAAGCTGAAGAAAATAGGATAGCATACTATTTTTATTTTTTACAGAATTTTTATTATAGATGTATACAGTTTCTGCAAGGGGATGCACTGACATAATTACACGTCATTTCCCTGAGATAATCCATCCCCCATCTCCCTTTATCCAAGTTCAGATTTGTGGGTTTTCCATCCTCTGCCTCCACAAAACCAGCCTCTCTGGTAATAGCTCAGGGATCACTAAGTTGAAATGGTTCAACATGCAATGTCTGCTGACATGGCCTCAGAGGATGCTATCTTACTGTAACATTCAATCAAAAAAGAGTACATGTTGGAAACCAGTTCCAAAACCTCAGAGCAATCTTTCTTCTACTTCTGAAAGATCTATCTGCCTTCAGCAATTAAGCCTTTGTGGCAGAAGCAGCATGGGAGAGGAGAGAGAATTCTTATTCTTTAACCTCCAGCTGAATTTTGTTTTAGGTCAAATCTAATTCTTTTCGGTATCCTGAACTATGGGCTGATGCTACTTTGTAAAGTTAAGGTTTGGTATAAGCCAATCACTCATTCATGTCAGGAGGAAATTCTTCTCTACCTCCGATAACTGAGGATTATATAAAACAATTACATGCATTAGGCTGCTTTGGAGCAGGCATTTTTGGCTACTGTAATACACCAGATGTTATGGCAAAGGCGATAATGGATGACATTGGACCCTGATTTCCATGTAGAAATAAATGTTTGTAGACCAAAATATGAGCCAAAGCAAGAATAGAGAGGGAGACACCTACCAGGATATTGATAATTGGTAAATATTAATGCCCATTAATAGTTGCTATGACTAGATTTTTTTTAATGTTCTAGAGTTGAAATGTTAAGTAGAGAACAAGCAAAATCAGATGTTATTTTTTAGGTAGGGAATCATCTAGATTATAATTATATTATGGTAGGAAATATTAACTTCCATGCAGACCACACATATATAGAGAAACGAAAAATAGATAACTAGTAACATGGCAAGCATCCATGCCCACTCCAAACCTTCTGTTAAGCTCATTTTCAGTCATTCTGCACTCCTTAATGTTTTTTTAATATATGGCATCTATCCCTTTTGGCTTATGAAGTGGGAAAAATAATTACCAATTATTAGTCGCCATAGGTGTGTGCCTGTAGTATGTATTTTTAGAGTCTATATTGAGAAATCTATACTGTGGGGAGCTCTTCAAGTTTATAATGGGCAGAGAGAAAATTCTATTCAATAGAATATAAATATTCTATTCTATATGCTGCTTTCACCAAGTGAACTAAATGGTAGTTTTGCAGATTTCCTAATAACTTCATGTCATAGCTGTGGGCTGTTAGAGTTGATATGCTTCTTTGCCCAAATTAAGATATATGTCCCCAATTAACACTATTTTCATGACCTGAATGTCTAGGTTAAAGCCTTTTTGCAATCTGACACTTCCCTTTGTAATCCAAACTAAATCTTCCAAGCTTGTGTTTATGTGCAGAGAGACAAGGGAGACCTTGGACTTTATTTGGGGTACATTTTGAATTTATTTTTGACTACCATAAACCAACTTCAGATGTGGAGAGATTTCTCCCATCAAGCAGCACATATTTGAATCTCTACTACTCTGGTGTGTTGCCTTATTTTCTTTTTTCTATGCCACTCACAGCAATAGGCCCACTAGGTCAGTGCAAGATCAGAACTAATTCATTAATTCATGCAATTAAATACTTACTAAGTACTGTATTGGGTTTAATAGTTGTCTTTCTAAAATTCATGTCTACTCAGAACCTCATTGTTTAGAATAAGTTCATTGTATCTAATTACTTAAAATGAGATCATTAGGAAGGGACCTAAAACCTAAATAATTGGTGTGCTTATAAGAAGTGGGAAAATTGGAGTGAGATAGCTATCAGGCAGAAGCTAGACGAGACCGAGAAGGATGCTTCTCTTGAGCCTTCTGAGCTTCCAACACCTTCAATTTGGATGTCTAACATCCAGAATTGTGAAAGAATAAATTTCTGTTGTTTTAAGCTACCCAGTTTGTGATAATTTATTATAGAAGCACTAGGGAACTAGTACAAGTACCCATCATGGATTAATAATTATGTCAGTACTATGTTGAATAGTAGTGGTGACAATGGGCATTCTTGTCTAGTTCCACTTTGGTTGGAAATGTTTTCAATTTTACACTGTTCAATATGACATTGGCTGTGGGTTTGTGGTAGATAGCCTCTATCAGTTTAAGCAACATCCCATTTAAGCCTATTTCCTTAAGTGTTATAATCATGAAAGGGTGCTGTATATTATCAAAAGCCTTTTGCTTTGTCAATTGATAGGATCAATGGTCTTTTTTATTTTATTTATGTGGTATATTACATTTATAGATTTATGTATGTTGAAACAACCTTTTAACACTGGGATAAAACCAACTTGAGTGTAATGTATAATTTTTCTGATGTTTTGTTGAGTTATGTTTGCTAGGATCTTATTGAATATTTTTGCATTGATATTCATTAATAATATTGGTCTATAGTTTTCTTTCTTTCTTGAGTCCTTTCCTGGTTTAGGGATCAAGGTGATATTTGCTTTATATAATATTTTTTGGGGGATTCCTTCCTTTACTCTGTTTGGAAAACATTATGTGATACAGATACTCGTTCCTCTTTGAAGGTTTCATAGAATTCTGATGTGAAGCCATCTGGTCCTAAACTTTTCCTTTTTTGGAGATTTTGTATAATTGATGCAATTTCAGAGCTTTATATAGGTCTATTCAAATATAGGTCTATTCAAAATTTCGAATTCTTTCTGGTTGAGTTTAGGAAGATGGTGTGCTTTCAGGTATTGGTCCATTTCCTCCACACTTTCCAATTTCTGAAAATGGAGTTTTTTTGTAGTATTCATTGAGAATTTTTAAAATTTCTGTGATATCTGTTGTCATTTCCTCGTAATCATTTTTAATTGACATTATTAGAGTTTTATATGGAATCAGAAAAAAACCCTCAAATAGCCAATACATTACTTAGAAATAAAAATAAATCAGGAGGTATTATGTAACCAGACTTCAAGTTATACTACAAATCTATACTGATAAAAACAGCCTAGTACTGGCATAAATTAGAGATGTAGATATATGGAATAGAATAGAGAATCTAGAGATGATCCAAGACCCATATCATTATTTGTTCTTTGATAAGCCTAACAAAAGTAGGCACTGGGGAATAGATGATTCCCTATTTAACAAATGGTGCTGGGGGGAACTGGCTGGCAACCTGTAGAAGACTAAAACTGGACCCACACCTTTCACCACTAACAAAAATTGATTCTCACTGGATAAAAGTTTTAAACTTAAGACATGAAATTATAAAAATACTGAAAGAGAGTGCAGGGAAAATGGCTTGAAGATACTGGTGTGGGAAAATATTTTATGAGGAGGACTCCCCTGACAATTGAAGCAACTCCAAAAATATATTACTGGGATTTGATCAAGCTAAAAATCTTCTGCACAGCTAAGGGCACTACAAGTAAAGCAAACAGATAGCCTTCAGAAGGGGAGAAGATTTTTGCAGGTTATGATTCTAACTAAAGTCTGATAACTAGAATCTACAGATAATTCAAATCAATCAATACAAAAAGAACAAACAACCCTTTTCTTTTTGGGCAACAGACCAGAACAGAAACCAAGAATGGAAGAAAAAGTACCCAATGTACTCATTCCTACTATGAAACTAATTTAGGGCTTTCACATGAAAGCTATAACCCAGTTACAACCTAAGAATAGGGGGAAGGGGGAAAGGGACAGGAGGGAGGGTGGAGGGGGGTGGAGGGAGGGGGACAGATGGGATCACACCTGCGGTGCATCTTACAAGGATATATGTGAAACTTAGTAAATGTAGAATGTAAATGTCTCAGCACAATAACTAAAAAAACGCCAGGAAGGCTATGTCAACCAGTGTCATGAAAATGTGTCAAACAGTTTATGAACCTAGTGTATGATGCCCCATGATCATATCAATGTACACAGCTATGATTTAATTAAAAACAAAACAAAACAACAACAACAAAAAAACAACAGAAACTTCTCTGAAGAAGACAGGTGAATGGCCAAGAAACACATAAAAAAATGCTCATCATCTTTAATCATCAGAGAAATGCAAATCACAACCACTGTGAGATATCACCTAACTCCAGTAAGATTAGCCCTCATCACAAAATCCCCAACATTGCAGATGTTGGCATGGATGTGGAGAGAAGGGAACACTTCTACACTGCTGGTGAAATTGCAAACTAAGATAGCCTTTTTGGAAAGAAGTATGAAGAATTCTTAAGGAACTAGAAGTTGACCTACCATTTGATCCTACAATTCCATTACTAAGAATGAAACAAACATGAACAAAATCAGATGAACAAAGATCATTTTACAACAAAGACATTTGCACTAGAATGTTTATTGCAGCCCAATTCATAATTGCCAAGTCATTGGAACAGCCCAAATGCCCATCAACCCATGAATGGATTAACAAATTGTGGTATATGTATACCATGGAATACTATCTAGCCATAAAAGGGCGGAGGCTTTACATCTTTTATGTTTATCTGAATGGAGTTGGAACATATTCTTGATAGTAAAGTATCTCAAGAATGGAAAAAAAGTGTCCAGTGTACTCAATACTATCAGGAAGCCAATATATAATCACATGCACATTCATATGAATGATAAATAACAAATATAGTCCAGCAATAAGGAGGGGAGAAGAGGGACAAGGGAGGGGAAGAGAGAGAGAGAATGAAGGAGGAGGGAGGGCATTTGGTATGATCTCACCTAATGTGCACAATGCAAGGATACATTTCAAAAACAACTAAGAGTAAATTATAAATATCTTACTACAAAAAATAAGTGAGGTGATGGTTATGTTAATCAGTTTGATTTAAGCATTCCAGATTATATATCAAATCATCACATTGCACCCCATAAATATATACAGTTATAATTTAATAGAAAATTAAATTAAAAAGGTCATGTCAGGCATTTAATATACTTCAATGAAAAATATCAACAGTACCTGCTCTCATGTACCCTGTGACTAGAGAATATCATAGTTATTTATTTGGAAATGTGAAACCACCATCTAAACTAATACCCAACATTTATTGAATGATTGTTTTCATTTTCTTAAGGGATTTACATATGTTGATTTATTTAAGTTTTACATTATCCCTGGGTGGTAGATATTGTCTCTTAACCCTATTTTAGGAATGAGAAAACCAAGATTAATTAACTCTCCTGCTATAGGATGAATAATGATCCTCAAAGATACTAGGCATCCATTCTGTAATCCCTGACACTGTTGGCTATTATCTTGTACAGAAAAAGTGACTTTGTAGCTGTGATTAAGTTTAGGGTCTTGCTATCAGCAAGATTATCCTGGATTTTCTGGGTGGACTTGATGTAACAATAGTCATCCCCATAAAAGAGAGAAGGTGCTGTAATGGTGAAAGTGGAGATTGGATTGATGTGGCTAAGAACGAAGGAATGCCAACACCTACCTGAAGCTGGAAAAGGCACAGAACAAATTTAAGCTCAAACTTGATTTCTCTCCATGTCCAGTACCTGGCCTTATTGCCACTTGTGCCTGGTTCTTGATTTTTGTGTTTACCATCATGAAGGCACCTACCTTCTACTTCTCCTCATTCTCTTTGAGTCTATCTGTCTATCCCTACCTGTTTCTTTTATCATGCTACACCTACCTTTCTTAGGTAAGAGACAGGTGGGACCATGTTCTCTGACCCATTTCTCACAACTGAATTTATTCTGCTTTCAAACCTTTTGGCTGCTACCTTTAGACTTTTGATCACCTGTTGTTTACATGGCAATGAAACTCCACAATGAGATCTGTGCTTTGCTTCTATTTTTTCTGTGACTCCATGTTCATCTCTATCCCAAATCTCATCACATTTATGGTTTCCCCCCCTTAATAGACTGTGAGTAAATAGAGGTTAGAGACATTCTTTCAACTTAATATCCCCAGAGCCCTGCAGGGTACACGGCACACTCTTAAGTAAATGAATGCAGTGGAAAGGTAAGTGGGAGAGGCCAAGAGTAGTGCAAACTTATTAAATATATGGAAGATTTAATAGGGACATAAAACCTGAGAGTTGGAGAGAATCCTAGAGGCCCACTAGACATCTGGCAGTTACTTGTTTTTCTTATGAATGAAAACTAGGATAAAGTGCAACAAATTAAAAATAGTGGTTTTAAATGAACACAAACTCAATTTGACTATCAGAGTGATAATAGCTCAAGATACCTTTCTGAAGAGTCTCTAATTCTCTAACCTTGGTTACCTGCATGAAAATAATATACAATTCTCAGTCTGGTGTCTAATATACTCTTTTTTCTAGAAGACTGTAGACTAGACCTGATGATTTGTCATGGCCTGCTTTGGTTTTCTAGAACAGGTCTGAGTTTAGTGGTGTTGTTGAGGGGGGTTGAATTGGAATACAGATGAACTTGATTAACCTTGTAATTCACAAACATTTAAATAGAAATATATGATAATTAAATTGAAATGTGATCTAACTAGGTTAATTGAGGCTAGAATCAGGAGATAGATAGCAAAGCGGATGGATGTAACCATCTAATCTGTAAACCATTCTGAGTTTTTGGATAGGTTTTGCTTTTTGTTTATGTTCTTACCTGAGGGCCATTTATGGCTAGAAATGCATTTTTTTTCCCACATACAAAGATAGACAACATTTACTCTCTCAATTTCAAGTCTTTTCCCCTGCTTTTTGGAGAAACATTTTATAAATGAAGCTCTTCATGTGTTTAATACCCCTGCCCTGCTATCCACTTAGCAACATGCAAGAGTCATGGAGTGTTTCCATCTGCAGTGTTCATGCCCAGGGTGACGCTTGCTACATCCCAGTCACCTTCCTGGGTCCAGTTCTTCAACCCTGCTTCCAAATGGGAAGGACTGGCACTTAATGAAACTCATCAAAAAAGCCCTCAAGGCATCCAAGTCAGCTAAGCAGCACTTCTAGTAGACAGAAAAAATGCAAGGTGTAATAATAAATAACGAAATTGACAATTCAGAAAGATGCAGCCCTAGGTTTTAAAAGACTGGAGAGTTGAGTTTGATGCTGGCTCATCTGTTCATGAGCTCAAGCTGTGTGGTCTTGTGTGAATAATTTTTCTCCTGTTTCCTTATCTGTACCATCAGAGGATGGATGGGGAAGAGAATAGACAATCTTCAAGTTCCCTTCCAGAGACCACTCTCTTTGATATTATGGAAACATTTTCTTAGCACCACAGTCATAGAGATGACTAAGTGTAGCCAGAGAAAAGGGTAATGTAATGTATTCGGTAACATATATATGAAGACGCCCCATTGTATTATAATGCAGTAAGATATGAAATATAAATTTCTAGATGCTCTTTTCTTATTTTCTGAATGCCTTATTATCCAAGAGATTTCTGTGTGTGTGTGTGTGTGTGTGTGTGTGTGTGTGTGTGTGTGTGTATGGGAACATAACGAATGCATAGGAGAAAAGATTTAGGGCTTGGAGTGCAATCACAAGGGTTAGTTATTTCTTACTCTTCTTGTGGATAGGTTCACTGTGGGGGTTCGGGTTGATGAACATCAAACATGGAGTGATTAAATAGGTACATCAGAAACTCACACATAGCAAGGGATAGAAGGACAGGACATAGAATATTTATTTTATTCCTTCAACAAAGATTAATTGAGTCCTTACTAATATTGGCCAGGCTTTATAAAAAGGTAGTTAATCAAAGATTTCTTTGGAAAATTTATTCTCTTTCCTATTCCACATTTGATCTTGTTTAACTAACTTAATTTTTTTTTTTTTATCATGTATTTAAGATAAGAGATGGCTAGTGAAGTGGCTTTCCTGAAGCCCTGTTAGAATTAGCTACTTGTAACATCTACAATATGTTAATATGTGATTTATAATTCCATCGTAGATTCATTCTGCTTCTGGTTTCAGTTAATTATTTATATTTTCTTATCCCACCACATATAATATATTTTGGAATGTAGCCATTGTTGTACTTATTTTGGCATTTTCCTTCTTTAGTTTTTAACATAATGCTTGGCATATGATGAAGTTAACAAATATTTATGAGGTACATACAAACTAATAAGAGCTAATACTTATTGAATACTTGTCATATATTAAAAATAGCTTTAAGCACTTTATTTGTATTGTTATACTTATTACCATAATTCTATGGCACAAGCATTATTATTATTTCTTTTATAGATAAGGAAACTGAGGCCCAGAGAGTTTTAAGAGTTTTTTTTTTTTTTTTTTTTTTTTTTTGCAGTTTTTGTCCGGGGCCAGGTTTGAACCCACGACCTCTGGTATATGGGGCCAGCACCCTACTCCTTGAGCCACAGGCACCACCCAACTTTTAAGATTTTTACAAAAGTCAAATACCAACTAGAAAACTAGTACTCTTAGCCATTGTTATATTTTAAACAATAAATAAGCAATGATTAACCAAATGGATGGAAATGTAAGTAGATACCATGAGCTGTATTTTCAGCACAGTGATGGTGTATGGCTAAATATAAGACTGACATTCAAAATCCTGCATAATATGAATTGTGACCTATTTCTGCATTTGGTTGCTTGTTAATTTAGCCAAGATTAAAATCATCACCCTTCCTGAAATTTCCTATATGGCTCAGAGATAAAGTGATTCATGAGGTAAATGGAAAACCTTGCAGCCCAGTTTTCATCTATTTATGTACCCTATTAACAGTCAAGAAGAATGTGTAAGATGGATAAGTTAAGGCTGGTGGTTAATAGCTGTATGACATGGGTAGCTTACTCACCACAATGATAATAATGAGATTCTCAAGATATCCATGAAAATGGGTAAGTATAGCTGTGAAATACTTGGAAACATTTAATATCCCATCCAAGTGATTGAGAATTGGCATAGTTGGTATGGCTTGCAGTGGGAAGTTTGACATAGGTATTCACATGCACATATTTTCACCTGGCATTTATTTTAAAAAATCATATCTAATCTAAGAATTTTCAGCTGAATCTATAATTTGTACCAACCATTTCATAGTGGTAAGAAATTTTATCATATTAAAATATACTCTCCTTCCATGATTATTGAAAAAAAAGACAACTACCCCGTTTCCCCGAAAATAAGACCTACTTACAGGAAAGATAAGACATCCCCTGAAAATAAGACCTAGCACATGTTTGGGAGCAAAACTTAATATAAGACACTGTCTTATTTTCAGGGAAACAGAGTAGCTAATTTTTCCCCACCTTTTTTTTTTTTTTTTTTTTTTTTTTTGGGAGAAGAGGAGAATGTGGAATTTATTGAGATGGGGGGGGTCCTAATATATCATTGCAAAATATTGACATCTTTCAATCACATTTTCACTGGGAGACACTGAAGTTAGAAGAAATCAGGTAAGGTGTTGCAACCCAAGAACTGAAAGGTAACACAGTGGGCTAGGGGTCCTCCTTCACAAGCACCTTGCCTGACTGCCCAGCATCTGATGGACAAAGGGAGAGAAGTGCTGAGAAATTTACACAAACACAAACAGTGTTCTGACATAAGAGCGACGACACCATATCAGCCTCTCCTGAGACTAACAGCCTCTCTTCTCGTCTCAATCCCAGTATTCAAGGCTATTTATTAGAAAATTGAAGGAGTATATGCACAAGGCCAAAAAATAAAAAGGTAACAGCTTCATGTTTCAATTAAACAGATAGTTTTTTGGTTAGGAAGAAAATTATTAGGCTAAAGGACACAGTAGTACTAAGCTACAGATCAAAGAACAATTGGGGAGAATTTAATGAAGGAAAGTTAGAGTCTGCAGGTCAAGATGCCTGAAGCTGCAGGGTATCTGTGGAGGCAATTATCAGTTACTTTCTAGTTTTTTTTTTTTTATTAATTAATTTTTTTATTAAATCACAGCTGTGTACATTAGTGCAATCAAGGGGTACAATGTGCTGATTTCATATACTTTTTAGTTTTATTTAAAATTTTGTCTCTAAGCTGCTGATTTCTAACTAGACATTTCCCAGACTACTTTCTTATCTATTCTGATGGACATTTCAACCTCCCTTCACCACCTCAGGCATACATTACAACAGGGGAGATGAAACTCAGAACCATAACCCACTGAGATTTTAGGGGTATTGCCAGCCCACGCTACCTTTCACCCACAGTAAAGTCTGGTTATTCTCAGTATACTTGGCTCCCAAAGTGACTTACAAGTAGGTGCTTACTTGTTGACTTCATTCAGAGCCAACATTGTGATTAGGGTGGCTTGTGAAAATTTGGAAAAGTCACTGCCACCTTAGACTAAGATCTGCGACCTTAGATTAAGATCCAGCATTGTTGGATTTTGTCCTCTGCACCTCGCCTTGGCTGGGGGCCGTCATGCAGTGTACACAGTTCACAACAGCATGTAGCCATCCTGATTTTACTATTATATATTTGGTTTTACATTAAGAGATTCATCAGTCAGAGCATTGACTAATGAAATCAAATTTGAACTAACTTTGGCTTATGAAGAGAACTAGCTTTGGCCTAAAAAGAAGGGTGATCAGAAAACTTACTCGAAGGCAGGGTAGCAAGATAGCTGGGGCAAGAAACAGCTGCCATCCATGACAATACAACCTTCTCATTCTTTTATCTTTGCTTGTTTTTATGTATAGTTTTGTTTATTAGTATAGACTGGCTTCTTCCACAAGATGGGAGCTCTAAATTCATATAGCACCACTTTAGGAAAGAACAGTAAATGTACTCCCTTTCTCTAATCAGAAGTTAAACAGTCTTAGGAAAAAGTTCTGATTGGCTCCCTTTATAGCCGGTATATATCTCTGAACGAGCAATTTGGGTAAACTGGTAATACAGATTCATCATGAGTCAGTCGCTGACTGTGGCCAAGGAGATTGGTTCTGTAAGAATATAGAAACTTTCATTCAAAACACATTCTTAGAGTGAGAAGAAGGAAACATTTCCTCAGTAAAGGGTCAGTGGGAGTTGGTTCCTGATTCAAGAAGTTAAAATCAATAGATATCCATTTCCTAGATCCTTAAATCCAAACTGCTTAGTGTCCCATTTTTGAAGTCATGCAAGGATGAACTCACACTAATAATTCATAAGAGTCTGAAGAAAATAATTAAAATAGATCCAAACGCCATTTTCGTGTAGGAAAGCTACAAGAAAAGTCAAATTATTGAAGTTTACTTGTAACCTTGCAATTAGAGTAGGGTGAGTCAGCTCCATGATTGCAGTGTTTAATAACCTCAGCCCAAGACAGGCTGCTTTTCTCTTCCCACAACAGAAAGATACCTTCCAGGGAGAATGGGCACGATTATTCTGGGCTATGCTGCTTTATCTGGGTCTACCAGCATGTGTATGCCTGAGTTTCCATTGTCTGCACGTCCTCTTGGATTGGATACATAGACTTCAGTGATTCTAAAGATTCAGTTTCTAGCTTTGTTATTTTCTTTCCATCATGAAAAAAGTAAGCCTCAGTTTCCTTATACGTACACCAGAACCATAACATTTTCCTCACAAGATTTTGTTAGAATTAAATAAAATAATAAGGACAAATGCTTTAGTGTCTGACCCAGAGCTTGCATTCATACATTTTGCTAATTTTCTCCTAATACTATTGTTTTTTTCCTTATATTTATACTATTGATGGCATTCTACCTCTGTAAGATGACTGAATAATTCCTCTTTGATGGCATTTTGTGCTGATGGCATAGTTTAACTCTCATATGACACTTATTTCCAACTTTTTCATTTTCTTAGGAGGCACTCAATTGTGGCCCATATAGTCATATAATATTTTAGACTTTTTAGAGAAGTCACAGATCTTACCTGAAATTTCAGCTTTTAAAATTGTAAGACAATTTTGTCAACAAAGTTACTTGGGAGGAATTATTATGTAGTCCTTTTCTGCAAAGGCCTGTTCCCATCTAGCATAAATTGTCTTGAATCTATGAGGTATACAGGTTGGATAGGAAAGCGGTCTACTAGAATAAATTTAGGACCATTTTATTTCTGGTGTAGTGGCAAGAAATTTATACAGAGAAAAAAAAATGGTCTTTCTGTTCCAATTAAGCTCAAACAAAGGAAAGTCTAAAACTCCACTTTCCATGCCAAAAAATAAAAAGTAATTCACAGGGTTGGCTAGGTGAGAAGCTTGACATTCTATAATTATTGATAAGATAAACTGTACTGAGAGTGATCATAATATCAGACAGAAAACACTGGAAAGTGTATGTATGAAAGCAAGAATTATGTGGTGGCTTGATTGAAAACAGGCTGCAGTAGACAGGAGAAGTGAGGAGGAAAATTGAAGAGATTTATTTTTTATCAAAAAAAAAACAATTATGGAAAACTCCACATACTTTCTTCAAGGAGGCATTATTATCAAATTAGTCTTTGCTTGGGCCCCAATTTCATGTGAACAGCCACTACCAGACCAGATGTGATTTAGTCAAAATGAACAAACAATAGTATGGACTTAGGGACTGTTTGAGGTGAGCTAGCAAAATGAAAAGTTGAGAAAACTGTTAATGACCAAAATGCCAAGGGTGAGAAATGAAAATTTAATAACAGTGAAAGAACTTTTGTGATATAACACAAATAGGATTTTTTACCTCTACTTTCTCTTTTTTAAAAAGTATTATCTGTAATCTTTATTTTAAAACTAGCCTTTATAAACATTTCTTTAATCAGGTAAATCATTTGTGTTACTCCTGATACAATTCCTTTTTTTTAGTGAGCAGCTGATAAATGCTATTACACAGTGGCTATTTATTGTTATAAAAAACTAATGCAGGCAATCCTAATTAAAACAGAAGAGAGAAATATAATTAAACTTAAATGAAAGAATTGTGTTTGACAAGGCTGTAATTAAGGCTCTTTTTAGGTTTTTGTATCTCCATATGATATTCTCTTTAAATTTTAACTTCAATAGGAAAAATGAATCTGTAGTATAATTATTCTGATAAACAGCATTTGATTTTACTTATAGTTTTTATTCTGACTGTTCAGCTGCTAATTATTTCCTTTTATTTTCTCCATCAATCAACTACAGGCTACTTTCAGGTTTAGCACTTTCTGTCTTAAGTTGAAAGGAGATGTATTTACTTGGAATGTCCTGAGGTACAAACTTTCATTTTTGAAAGACTCCCTTGATTTTTGTTCTTGCCTCCCCTTCTTATGGTGGTAGTTTGGCATTCCAGACATTTAGACTTTAACGTCAACAGTCAAACATGATAGATCTTTGTTCACTTGCCCCTCTGCACCCACTCTCCAGTCTTTCTTATTTTGTTCTATGTGCCAGCACTGACTTTCATGGATTGTAACCATGGTGTCATTTACCCACTGGTTTCCATGTGGATTCAGCAGGCAATTGTTGGGCAGGCAAAAAAAAAAAAAAGAAAAAAAAAAAGGAGCATTTATTTGTCCAGCTTGCTATCTGCTAGGATGAGATGATTGTTGTTGTGATTCTCTACTAAGGGCTATACCTCATGGAGGATGGGCCTTTCCTATAAACACAAGACCATGCCTGGATCTAAGAGTTCAGCCACAGCTTTCCAACATACATAGATGAACAATTAGAGGGACTTCCACCAATGGGTAAGAAGAAATGGATATCAGAGTGCCACCTAATGCATCTCCAACATGAAAACCAAAACTCCAATTTCGAAGATGAGAAAACCCATCAGAGTTATTCAGAAGGTACCCAGCATAACATAAAAAGCAGTGAAGCTGCTTTCAGATTTCAAAGGCTATGCTTCTAAAAAGTGCAGCCTTGCTTTAAATGTCAATGTTCTTACCACTCTAGGATTCTAAGCACTTGTTTTAATTTAGAAGGTATTATAGCATCTAGGTTTACAGGACTGGTGCCAAACTTCCCCATTTCAATTACCTGATATTCCTTTGACAGGTCTTTGGTCTTACACAAAGCCATTTAACTCTTTGTCCTTCAGTTTTGACATTTGTAAAATTTGAATGGAAATAGTATCTACGTCATAATATTGTTTTAAAAATTAAGTGAGATAGTCTACAATGGATGTAATGCTGGTGTCACCTGTTGAAATTCTAAACGCTAAGGTGATGGTATTAGGAGATGCTGTCTTTGGGAAATAATTATGTCAAGAAGATAGAGCACTACTGAACAGGACTAATGCTCCTGCAAATGGGACCTTAGAGAGCTTTCTTGCTTTCTTTTCATCAAATGAGCATTTCAGTCTAAAAACTGACCTGCCACTCTGATCTTAGAATTCCAGCCTCTAGAGCTATGAGAAATAAACATTTGTTGTATAAGCTACCCAGTTTTTGGTAATTTGTTTTACCGGCCCAAACCAACTGAAAAATAGCCCAATTGCTTAAAACAATGCTCAGCAAATAATAAGTACTAAGTGTTTTTTTTTTTTTTTTTTTTTTCCAGAAAGCATCACAGATTTTTTTTTTTTTTTAAAGCAGGAACTCAACTTTATTGCGTCAAGCAGCTGCTTATATAGAGCATGGGGAAGGGGCAGGGGAAGAAGGCAGGGGATGAGGTGCGTGACAGGGTTGGGCCAATGGCATGGTACCACGTTGGCTGTATCTAGGTAGAGGCAATTTCAGGCCGGGCCTTGCTGAGTCATTGCTACGCAGAAGTAGCTTGATGGATCTACATCTAGTCAGGCTCAGGAAGTTGCACTAGGCCTCAGGCACATAGCAGGGCCCAACAATTCCCTCTTTTGTTTTTTGTATGGCGGATAAACATAGCCCCTGTCTTAGGTTGCCTGCTCTTGCAGTTTCAGTCTTACCCGTCATGGGGATACAAACATCAATGGTTTGGTCCCTGTCTTAGGTTG
>CAUYPK010063230.1:0-36909 GCA_963574355.1 Loris lydekkerianus
GGTAGAACCTTTGCCAATCAGGACCTAGCAAAAACGGCCTTCGTTGACTTCATCGAATCCCGAGCACCCAATTTTTATGCTGACGGAATTAATCGACTTGTGTTACGTTGGCAAAAGTGCATTCAAATGGCGCTTATTTTGATTAAATTGAATAAATATTCACTGAGATATTACAGTTTAAAGTAGACTCATAAAAACGGACAAAACTTTTGAAATGACCTAATATTTTCTCTTGCTGGATTGAGAAAATACCTTTTATCATTATATAATGACTTTGTCTCTTTTTCTGATTTTTGTCTTATAATCTATTTTATCTGATAGAAGTGTAGCTATTCCTGCTCTGTTTTGTCTTCTATTTGTGCGTAATACTCTTTTTCATCCCTTTATCGTCAGTCTATGTGTGTCTTCATAGAGAGAACGTGTTTTTTGAGGACAACACATAGTTGGCTCTTGTTTCATTTATTCATTCAGCCACTCTGCATCTTTTGTTTGGAGAGTTTAGTACATTCACATTCAAGGTTATTAATGTTATTGACAGGTAAAGACTCACTACTGATTGCCATGTTGTTATTTGATTGCTGGTTATCTTGTGGTCATCTCTCTCTTTTTTTTTTTTTTTCCTTCTTTCCTGTCTTCCTTCATTAAAAGTGATATGAAGGCTATGTTAACCAGTTCGGTGAAAATATTTCAGACTGTATATGGAACCAAGACATTGTACCTCATGATTGCATTATTGTACACAGCTATGATTTAATGAAAAAAAAAAGTGATTTTCTCTGGTAGTATTCTTTAATGTCTTTCTTTTTTAGTTTATCTGTTGTAGGTTTTAGCGATTTGAGATTACTATTAGGCCTGTAAAAAACATTTTATAACCAATCATTTCAAGCATGCAATGACTCTGCTTACAAACAAACAAGCTAAGAGAAATCTAACAGAAATTTTACCCTTTACTTTCATCCCCCCTTCCACTTTTTAAATTTTTGTTTCCATATCTTTTTATACTATCTGCATTTTTTAAAAAAGTGGTTCTAGTTATTTTTGAGAGTTTTGTCTTTTTAGGCTTTCTACTCAAGATACAAGTAGTTTATGTACTGCAAATACAGCAATAGACTATTCTACATTTGTGTGCTTATTGTTACCAAGGAGTTGTATACCTTCAGATCTCTTACTGTTCATTAATGTCCTTTCCTTTAAATTGAAGTACTCCTTTAGCATTTCTTATAGGACAGGTCTGGTGTTGATGAAATCCTTCAGCTTTTGTTTGTCTGAGAAAAACTTTATTTCTTCTTCATGTTTGAAGGATATTTTTGCAAGATATACTATTTTAGTGTTAAGGTTCTTTTCCTCTGCACTTTGAATATGTCAAGCCACTCTCTTCTGGCCTATAAAGTTTTCACTGAGAAGCTCCTTCATATGCCATTTTTTTTCTTGCCTCCCTTATGACCTTTTCTGTATCTATGACCTTGGGGAGTTGGATCGTTAAGTGCCTAAAGGTAGCTTTATGTGGGTTAAATCTATTTGGTGTTCCATGACTTGCTTAATATTGATATTTTCCAGCTCAGCGCCTATAGCTCAAACAGCTAAGGTGCCAGCCACATACACCTGAGCTGGGGGGTTCAAATCCAGCCCGGGCCGCCAAACAACAATGACGGCTGCAACCAAAAAATAGCTGAGCGTTGTGGCGGGTGCCTGTGGTCCCAGCTACTTGGGAGGCTGAAGCAAGAGAATCGCTTAAACCCAGGAGTTGGAGGTTGCTATGAGTGGTTATGCCACAGCACTCTACCCAGGGCGACAGCTTGAGGCTCTGTCTCAAAAAAAAAAAAAAAAAAAAAAAAGTGCTATTTTCCTCTGGGTTTGGAAAATTCTATTATTATTTGTTTGAATCAACTTTCTACTCTTTTGTTTTCTCTTTTAAACCAATAACTTTTAGATTTTCCCTTTTGAAGCTATTTCTAGATCTTCTAAGTGTACTTGACTCTTTTTTATTCTTTTTTCTCTTTTGACTGTTTATTTTCAAATAGCCTGTCTTTAAACCACTAATTCTTTCTTCCGTTAGGTCAATTGTGGTATTGAGAGACTCTGATGCATTTCTCAGTTTGGCAATTGAATTCTTAAGCTCCAGACTTTCTGCTTGATTTTTATGATTATTATTTCCATCTCCTTGTTAAATTTCTCTAATAGGGTCCTGATTTCCTTCTTGTCTTGAAGTTCATTGAGCTTCTTTCAGAACAACTATTTTCAATTATTTGGCTCTCCATCCCTCCAAGATTGGTCACTGATACCTTATTTGGTTCATTTGGTGAGGTCATGTTTTCCTGGATGTTCTTGATGCTTATGGATGTTTGTCAATGTCTGGCAGTGAAGAGTTAAGTATTTATTTTAATCTTTGCAGCCTGGGCTCATTTGAGCCTATCCTTCTTGAGAAGGTTTTCCAGATATTCAAAGGGAATTGAGTGTTGTGATATAAGCTTTTGGTTTCTGCAGCCATATCAGCACCAGGTAGGTGGGTGGACAGGGGGTAGCCAGCAATGCTGACTCTTGCAGACTCTTGATGGTATGGCTTTGGAGGACTTGGGGAAGATATAGGAGAGTTCCCTGGATCATCAGACAAAGTCTTTCCCTCTTTCCTCTCTCTCTCTTTACTGGACTGCTAGAGTTGGGGAAGGGGAGTGATGTGGGTGCTCCTTTGTGGCCACTGGTACCAGGTCACACTTGAAGCCAGCCCAGTCTCACCCAAAGTCAAGTGGTGACTGCTGCCTGGCTACCTCTGATGTTCATTCAAAGCCTCAGGGTTCTTTAGTCACCAGATTGAGTCCTACTAGGACTGGGTCTTTCCCTTCATCACAGTATGTTTCCTTCTGGCACACAGTGAGTCCAGAAATGCTTTCCAGGAACTAAGGCCTGGACTTAAGGGCTTCAGGAGTCTGTGTGCATGAGCTAATACACAGTTGCAAAAAAAAATCCTCAAAACTTTTATCTTTCCTTTCCTCAAGAGAAAGAAGATTCCATGAGCAACACTGCCTGAAGTTGGAGGTGGAGGGTGACACGGCCATTGCTATTGCCTCACTGGGTCACATGCACTCCATGTCCACTGGCTCCAAGAAAACACAGCCACAGGAATTGCCCAAGGACTGTAGCCCTTGTGGCCTGACTGCCTTAGGAATTTATTCCAAGCCCCAGGCTGTTTCTGTCAGCTGGTGGTAGGGCTAGGGGGAACTTGAGCTTTAGGGAAGAGGACTTTCTTCTGGCCAGGCTGTTCTAAATGCTCTCTCCATGAGCACGGACAGAATTCTTCCCTGTGCTGCGTTCTGCTATGATGGAGCAGCCTGGAGTTTCAGTGCAAAGTCCCACAATCACTTCACTCTCCCTCCTCCGGGCACATACATGGTCTCTCCCCTGAGCGTGCCGGCGTGGCACTGCCGGAAGCTGGGGGAGAAGTGGTGTAGGCAAGGCAACACGCCTTTTCTGCCTTGATCAGTGCTTCTTTCCTTTAGATAATGTTAAAACCAGGTAGTAGGATCACTTACCTGATTTTCTGTTCTCCTGAAAGTACTTGCTTTTGTAGATGATTTTAAATCTGGTGTTCTTGTGGAGGGATGGTCCCTGGAGGTTTCTATTCAGTCAACGTGCTCATCCTCCCCCTTCCTTCACATTTTTCAGATATCTGCTCAGATGTTGCCTTCTTGGTAGGTCCTTGGAAGATGCTGTTACAAACACACACCCTTGCTCGCTTTATTTTTCTCTATAGTGTTACCATCATCCAACCTACTGCATATTTTATGTATTTGACTTAATATCTATCTCCCCCCTATTGAAGTACAAGCTCCATGCTAGGGTAAAGATTACGTTTTTTGAATCCTGAATCCCAACTCCTACAACAGTGCTTACCACATATTAGAGTCTCAACAAAAATGAGTGGAAATGTTGAAAAAATCAGTATTAAAAAAAGAATGAACACACCAGAAAACCAATTTGCTTTAAAAAGTAAAATCCTGTATATATATTTTAAATTAGCATTATTAGTAATTAAAAAACAAATTGGCACTTATTACTTATTAAATTATTTAAAAATTCATAAATTAATAGTTAGTATTAAAAATAGGGAGAAAGCATTTATCAAACCTTAGTGATTTTGCTCAAATTGGTAGAACTGGCCCAGCAGGCAGTTTAGTATTATGTATGGGAAGCCTTTCTAAAGTGTTCTTACCCTGTTTTTAAACCTATCAGAAATTTGTGGTAAGGCAATTAATGAAGAATAGTCACAAAGATTTGTCTACAAAGATAGTTATCTAGGTTACTGCCTGGGTTATAATAAATATAAAGTATAAAGAGATAAAAAATTATTAATGCAAGCGTCTTTATCCTTTTCCCACCTACTATGGGGAAATTCTTTGTTAGTTTGTGTTCTGGGTGTTAGAATTACAGAATCTGTAAAATGGGCCCAAATAAAACTAGAGGAGGATTTACATAGTGATTTTATTTTAAAAATTTCTTTTATTAGTATTTCTATTGCTGGCAAATATGTAGAACAAAGAAATAGTGATTTTAAAGAAAAAAGACTAGAAGCTCATAACAATTACCTTATGTGACGGGATTATGAATGATTTTTGCTTGTTTGTGCTTTGTCTTATTGTTGAAGAAAGAGAGAAAAAGAGAGAGAGAGAAGGAAGCCACAACTCAGAACACACATGGAAGGCGTTCGGGCCAAAGAGGCAATCACACAGCTGAACCCAGGAAAGGGTAAAGATTCAAAGACAGCCAAGGAGGACCCGGAGTTGGGGAAGAAGAGGGCGGCTAAAAGTCAGGGAATCATTTCTAGGTGAATATATTTAGCGATCACTGCATCCCACACTTTCCCCCATGTAGAAGAGCTTATAGTCAAGCACTATAAAGAAACTGAGCTGATTATGAAGAAAGAACTAGAATGTGGGAGTCGGTGCTTCATAGCAAAGTTCTCTTCATTTGATTTAATTCAGTGCCAGCTTCTGACTCACACTATAACTAGGCTTTCCAGTCAGCAAGTCTCACCCACAGAAACACCTCAACATCAACTTTGTAGTCTCTCATTTTAAAAATGTGAATGGACAACCAAGATTCATTAGTCATATGCATAAAGCTTGTGATGTGAAATAAAAAATACCAATAAGAATAGCCTATATTTAGTGAGTGCTTACTATGTGCTGGGAGTTGTCTAAGTATGCTCATAAACAAACTCTCTAATTCTTCACAATTGTGTAACTTCAGTGTTAACTATTATGCACTCAGAAACAGACACAGGGCTGGCTTAAATAATTTGCCCAACATTGTTCAGGTAGCTTGTATTAAAGGTGGAATTTGCTCTATTTTCATCTTGTACTGATAATTACTATGCAATATTGCCTCTCTTGAAATGAACAGAAAACTGATGCAAGAGGAAAGAAATAACTTAAATCAATCAAACAAAATGTATTCATCTTTTCCTTAAGGAGGAGTTCCTGGGAAAACAAACATTGAATTAGAGTTCCAGAAAATATTATGAAAAATATAATGAAAAATATAATGAAAAAAAAATAATAATAACATGAAAGAGGAACATTTAATGAATCTATAAGGAGCTCCAGAAAATTTCAAAAAAAATTGTCAACCCAAAGAAGGACAATAAATTATGGAGCCTCTTAAAGAAAAGAAAACGACGGGCGGTGCCTGTGGCTCAAAGGAGTAAGGCGCTGGCCCCATATACCGGACGTGGCAGGTTCAAACCCAGCACCAGCCAAAAACTGAAAAAAAAAAAAAAAAAAAAAAAAGAAAGAAAAGAAAACTAAAAAATAGAGAGTAAGGGCACATAGAAAAATTAATTAGGGCAAATATCTACCTCACAGGCATGCTGGGCATAGACAATAAAGAGAACAATGAAAAGAAAGTGATTAAAGGAACGGAACTTCATAGGTCATTTTTCAGAATTAACAGAGGAAACACATATGCATTTGGAAAAACCTCCTGACTTGTCAATGAAATAATGAAGACCGACACTCTGCTTGCCATTATCTAAGTTCAGAACCAGACAGGAAGATTCTAAAGGCCTCCAAAGAAAAATCAATCAACAAATCATCTACAAAAGTATAATTATCAGACTAGTATCAGACTAGTTCTCATTAGCAACTAAAAGATTAGGAAGAATTCCTGCAATATTTTGAGACAATATTTTTTTAAGGTGCTAAGATACAATCATGGTTCACCAGGAAAAAACCCCAGAATCAATAGGATATACATATGTATAAATATACACATATGTATAAATATAATGTATTTATTTCAAGGAATTGGAACACAAAATTGTGGGAGATAGCAAGTCTGAAACTTGTAGAGCAGGCCTGCAGCCTGGAAAATCAGGCAGGAATTATGCTGTAGTCTTAAGGCAGATTTATTTATTTATTTGCTCATTTTGCTATTAAGGCCTTTGAACTGGTTGGAAAATGCTGACTTACATTAGGGTAAGCTCTTTTACTTCAAGGTTTTTAATTGACTTTACTTAAAGTTAATTTTAGATGTGAAGGACATCTACAAAATATATTTACAGCAAGCTCTAGATTAGTTTTTGATTAAACAACGGGGTACTATAGCCTCATCAAGTTGACTGTCATGGGTACTTTAGCCTCACTCCTCATCTTACCCCCATTTGTTAAAAAAATTGTGGCAAAATACATATAACATAAACTTCATCATAGCAATGTTTGAGAGTTTCTGCACATCCTTGCCAATACTTAATTTCCTTTTTCTTTTTCTTTTTTTAAGTATGGCCATTTTAGTGGGTATGAGGTAGTATCTCATTATGGTTTTCATTTCAATTTCCCTAATAGCTAATGACATTGCTTATCTTTTATTGTACTTCATATCTTTTATTGTACTTCACTGGCCACTAGTATATCTTCTCTAAATAAATGTCTGTTCAAGTCTCTTTGCCCATTTTTAAGTTGGGTTGTTATAAAAAACTCTTTATATATTCTAAATATTAGACCTTTATCAGATATATGATTTGCAAATATTTTCTTTTCTTCAATGGGTTATCTTTTCACTCTCTTGATAGTGTCCTTTGATGTGTAAAAGCTTTTAATTTCAATAAAATCCAATTTATCTATTGTTTTCTTTGGTTACTTATGCTTTTGATGTCATATCTAAGAAACCAATGCTAAATTTAAGATCACCAAGATTTACCTCTGTGTTTTCTCCTAAGGGTTTTATAATTTTAACTCTTATGTTTATGTCTTTGATCTATTTAGAGTCAATTTTTGTGTATGGAGTGAGCTAAGGGCCCAACTTCACTCTTTTATATGTGGCTATCCTATTGTCCTAATATCTTTTGTTGAAAAGATGATTCTTTCTTATTAAATGGTTTGATCATCCTTATTGAAATAAATTGGACTAGACTCACAATTCTATTTCATTGATCTATGTGTATCCTTGTATCAGTGTCACATGGTTCTGGTTACTGTAGACTTGTGGTAAATTTTGAAAGCAGGAAGTATGAGTCCTCCAATATTCTTTCTCTTTTAAAATATTGTTTTAGCTATTTTAGAGTACTTTGCAATTCCATATGAACATAGGGGTTGATTTTTCCATTTCTGGAAAAAGAAAAAGGAAAAGACAAAAAAAAGCTGTTGGAATTTTGATAGGCATTGTATTGAATCTGCAGGTTGATTTGGGTGCTATTGCAGTCTTAATATCAAGTCTTCTAATTCATGAACACCTTATGTCCTTCCATTTATTTATGTCTCCTTTAACATCTTTTAGCAAAATTTTTTGTAGTTTTAAGTGCAAACATCTTTCACCTCCTTAGTTAAATTTAATAGTATTTTGCTTTTTGGATACCCTTGTAAATGGAACTGTTTTCCTGATGTCTTTTTTTAATTATTCATTGTTAGTGTATAGAAATGCCACTGAATTTTGTGCAATCTTGCATCCTGCAACTTTATTGAATTCATTTGTTAGCTTGAATAATTTGGGAGAATTTTGTTAGTATTTTCTATTTATAATATTATGTCATTTATGAATACATAATTTCACTTCTTCCTTTGCCATCGGCACGTCACTTATTTCATCTTCTTGCCTAATTTCTCTGGTGAAAACTTCCAGTACAAAGTTGAATAGAAATAACAAAAGCAAGAAAACTTGTCTTGTTCCTCGTCTTAGGGAGAAAGTTTTCAGTCTTTCATAAAATTAGCTGTGGGTTTTTCATAAATTTCTTTTATCATGTAAGGAAGTTCTAAGAGATTTTATTTTTCCTCCTAGAATTCTACACTCAGTCAAGCTTTCAATCAGAGATGAGAACAGAATAAAAGACATTTTCAAGCTTGTAAAATCTCAGAACCTTTCATCTCATGCATCTTTTCAGAGGAAGCTGCTTGAAAATGTACTACAGCAAAACAAAGGAGCAAAGTAATCAAAGAAAGATGTAGGATCCAAGAAATAGTAGATTCATCCGATCCAGGAGCAGAGTGAAAGGGAGCCCAAGGATGATATCAGATCTAGAAAGCACTCAGTTCAATTTATTATACTAGTAAGATGAAAGGATTCCAACAAGGAGACCTGCAGTAAGGATTTGGAGCAGGGACTGCATGGAAGTACTATTAGTCCACAAATGAACAGACTAGGCAGATTCACACAGAAAGTCAGGAGCTTTAGGAAACAAAGAAATATATTCCCAGTTATAAAAAGGGAAAGAAAGAGACTATTTACAGATATCCTGAGGAAAGCATCATAAGAAATCAGTCTGAACTAGAAACTATAAAACAAATTAAACCATGAAATGATTTTAAGCAACTGGTGGCCTAAGAAAACTCCCTTCATTAGAGCTTAGCACAAGAAACAGTCATTGGAATGGCACCAAAGTCATGAAATTCTATCATTGGGAAGTCCCTGACTGACTTATCTTTACATACTCACAAAAATGTTAAAGCTATTTCTTGTTTTTCAGCATTAACAAAGCTACAAACAAATCCAAGGAAAGTTTAATTCTGGTTATAGAACGAAATGAAAATGTCTCTAACAGTCCAATGGAAGACAAAACAAACATCTTGGACTATCTCTTGGAAAAGAATTTGTTCCCAACTATTTCTTATTAGTCAAATTGTGTCTTCATGGTAATGAGCTCTACAGATGTTGGGGGACCCTTGTAAGAGTTGGAGGGAGGAGGAATGGCAGGTTTATAAAGCAATGTGAAGATTGATGGTGATTTGAAGTCCTAAAAAGGAGATGAAAAGGAATATTTTCAAAAACATTGGTTAAAAAAAGAAAAGTAGTATATTCTTTCATCCTCTAGGGAAGAAAAATAGAACTGGTGACTTGAGGTAGAGGGAAAGAAAGTTCCAAGAAAATTTGCCAGATTACTCTGAAAGTTCCATCACTGTTTAACTAGTTTCTAACTCTTGCCTGAAAACTGAGAATGGTATATCACATTCAATCCATTTTAAGCATAAATTTGAATCCATGAATAAAGTTTTTCATTTTTGCAGACACCACGCCCTTTTCCTGTTCTCTAGCTCTTTTCAATTTTGCTCCATAAGACAATTGTGCCATTATGCTCTATGAAGACCCATTCTGTGCATTCTTGGCATTAGTTCTTGGTCTTGTTGGTATCTTTAAT
Organism: Loris lydekkerianus; assembly: GCA_963574355.1. Lineage (NCBI taxonomy): Eukaryota > Metazoa > Chordata > Mammalia > Primates > Lorisidae > Loris > Loris lydekkerianus. The sequence goes on from CAUYPK010063230.1 coordinate 9,620, forward strand.
TTCTGCTACTATGAATGGGCATGACATCAGTATCGAAGGGTCACTTAGTTTGGTGCACAATGTGAGCCATGCTCATAATGAATTATTTTCTGTGCACATAATATATACAAATTCAAATCCAAAGCTTGCCCAGAATATAAATAGTTCCTGAATATATTCTGTCCTTTTTGAAAAGTAATGCTATATTTATATGCACAAATTCCATGATTTCTCCTAGCCATTTTGGACATATTATATGTGACTTCACCAGAAAAGGAAAGTGGAAAGTTAAGCAATTATCCAATGAACGTATTTAATGGAGACAGTCAGTCTGGACCACATAAGCAGTAAAATATTTTCTTAGAATCACTTTTTGAAAATTGAATGATCAATAGTCACTCAACCCCTCAGTTATTTGTATATGTGCTGCCAATTACTTGAAATAAAGATATTAAGTGGCACTATTTTGCCTGTTTTCATAGAAAAAAGAAGAAACTGACCCTGTTTAAATAAATGTTAAAACCTTTTGAGGTGAGCATTGACAAATCTAATTTATTTTAGATGAGGTAAACAATGTACCATGAGGTCTAGCTGAACTCTTGGACCTCCCTCCTCCAAGTACAATGTTACCCAACACACTGGACACAGAGGAAGCAGGAGAGAGAAGAGACCCCCCACTACAGATTTCACTGACTGGTTCTATATGGTCTTTTATATGCTCATATACATGTAGTTAAGAACCCTGGGGCTCAGTGTGCAAATACATAAAATACATAAATTAGCACCTTGAATCAAATGTCAAGGTATGCTTTTAAACCAGCACTGAAATATAGATAAGCTCTCCCTACCTCTTCTCCAGCCTCTTAAAATGGCCTCACAGGAAGCAAGGTAGGAAGATTACTTTGTTTTCCATCTTCTCTAGACCTACTGTTCTATCCCGGGCAAAGGCAGCACATTGGAGTTGTCCCAGCAGGCTTGTTATGTCTGAGAGTGAGGAGGAAGATGCTGAGAGCTGGGCTTGTTAGTCTCATGTTTTCTGGAGCACAGTGTGGGTGTGCTGTGAATGCCGAGGGATGACATCAATTACAGAAGATAATACAAAAACTCATTTAGCATTAAGTACAAGCCAAGGCCAAGCAAATCTTCAGCTGGATGCAGATCTACCACCTGTTTTCAGGACTGTTTGGCAAGATAATAATGTAGTTGAAAATCTCTGCCACAATCTACTAATCTACAACATGCTTTCTGGTTTCATGAAGACTCCAGTTTTCCCCACCCTGTGTAAGCATCTTCATGTCTCCCCACCCCCACCAGCAATGCCCTTCCTAAAACCGACCCTACAGCTCTTTAATTTGCTATTCCTTTCATCTCCACTCTCTCATGAGTCCACACATCTCAATTTCCAAATTTCTTTACCTCAAAAATCTTCACTCTAAAATTCCCTGTGATTAGAGAGCTTCCCATTTCACACTCTCCAGCCATCAGTTCAATTCCCTCTGCATTTGGTTATCAACAAACTTCAAATATCAGCCATCTTCTGGTTTTCTTTCCATCCTATTGTCTGGTCCACCTGGGTAATCATTTAAAATTTGTCTCTTAAAAAAAAATCCTTTCTTTTTATTACTTACAAAAATAAAATGTGCTCCTGGACACTTCCTTCTTTAGATTTATTCACTCTCTTCTTATATTTATGTTAAATGGTTGATGATTTCAACAACGTGTTCATCTGGAATCCTCTGCAAAATACTATTTTCCCTCAGCGGCCTGTATTCCCTTTTATCCCTTTCCTGCTCCCAAGCTGATAAATGTCATTTACAGCAAGTCACAGAAACCTGTTGATAGAAGCCATTTTCTAATTCATGCCCTCTAAGCTCACCTGGGTCCTTCTTAATTGTTGGTGACCACTATTTGAGTCTCAACAACTGCTATTCCTCACTTAATTCACTTTTCTTAACCCTCAACTCTGTCCTTGATTTTTCTCTTTCTGGACAGATACTTTAACATCATTTTACTGAAAAGATAAGCATCATCAGATTTGACATGTCCTGCAGAAATTCTGTGGTCTTTGCCTCTGCCTTTCTTTAGCAAAGGCAAATCGGAGCTTTTTCCCCCCAGGCTGTTCTCTTCCCTGCCCTTTCACAGAGAGGTTAAATAATGACATGCAGTTAGCAAGTGGCCGAGCTGGGCTTCAACCCTTGCAACCAGGCTGTAAACTCCTGTGCTTGCTCACTACGCTGACCTGCCTCTCACTTACGCTATTGCCTTCTTCTCTCTTCCCTCATCCCCCAATTTTCTAATAGAGTCATCTTTGCCTCTTGATTAAACCCTTACCATCCCCTCCTCCATCCTTTAGAATTCCCCTTAGAACCTTACCATGTCCTGAAACTGTTCTCTCATCCAAAGGCATTTTCTTGCTTGAATCATCCTCAAGTTTTCTAGAGGATTTGAATTTCTTGGTAGGGGGAAAGGACGTGGGAAGAGAACACTCATTTACAAGTTGCTGTTAGGTACCAGAATGTTCACATATTATATAATCGAGTGTAATTCTTACAACAGCTCCATGAGATAAGGAGTAGTATTGCTTCTTTTTCATAGCTGGGAAAAACATTGGCAAAACACAATTGCTCAAGGACTTGTCTAACTCAGGATTTATATGAGGACTCAATAATAAAACATAAAACCCAATTTTTTTGTTATAGTTTATTTATTTATTTTCTTTTTTTGATTTCAAATTAATATGAGGGTACAAAGGTTTAGGTTACATTGTTTTAAGTTCCAGATAAAGTTCAAGTTGTAGTTAAGACCTTTATTCACTGAACAACCTGACATCGTGCACATGAGGTGAGATCCCACTAATTACCCTCCCTCCTCCCCCTTCCCCTCTCGTTCTTCTCCCTTCCCCCTTGCTAGACTATATTTGTGTTTTATCTTTTGTGTGGGTATGTAGTTCTTTATATATTGGTTTCATATTACTATTGAGTATACAATTTGATACTTTTTTTTCCATTCTTTTTTCCCCTAGAAACAGAAATTGTATTTGGCTTTTAAATATTAATTTGAAGCATATAAAATTGAGTACCTTTTGAACACTTTACTAAACAAATATAAAAAGATGCTCAACATCATTAGTCATTAGGAAACTATCAAAGATACCACCTACATACACTAAGATTCACAATACTATGTGCTGACAAATAGGTGAGACAACAGGATACACTGCTGGTGGGAATGCAAAATGGTTCAGCTAATTTTAAAACAGTTTGGTAGTTTCTTATACAGTTTAATATACATCTACAATATACCCATATTATTCTACTAGTAGATATTTACCCAAGGAAAACGATGATGTGTGGTCATACAGAGACTTGTACTCAGACATTCATAACAGTTTTATTCAGAATTGTCAAAGGCTAGAACTCAATTATTCATCAATAGGTAACTAGATTAACAAACCAACTCCTGGCCTCAAGAGATTCTCCAGCTGTGGCTTCCCAAAGTGCTGGAAGTACAGGTGTGAGCCACCTGGCCTTGTCTGTTTCCTTTATTCATATTATATTTTAAAAATATAAAATATTCATGTTATATTTTAAAAATGGATAACTACTCAACAATAGAAAGGAATGAACTATGATATCTGGCAGCAACATGCATGAATCTCCAAAGCATTATGCTAAGTGAAAGAAGCCAGGTTAAAAGATTATATATATGAAATTCTAGAAAAGTCTAAATGATATTGATAGAAGCAGATTAGTTGTGGGTAGAGGCCAGGAATGAGACGGAGGGATTATGAATAAAGGAAACAGACAAGGCCAGGTGGCTCACACCTGTACTTCCAGTACTTTGGGAAGCCACAGCTGGAGAATCTCTTGAGGCCAGGAGTTGGAGAGCTGCCTGAGGAAGAGCAAGACTCCATCTCTACAAAAAAAAAAAAAGGGTGGGGGGGGCAGCGCCTGTGGCTCAAAGGGGTAGGGAATCAGCCCCATATGCTAGAGGTGGCAGGTTCAAACCCAGCCTCGGCCAAAAACTGAAAAAAAAAAAAAAAAAAAAAAAAAACAGAGAAATCACTTGTCACGGAACATGTGTGTAGTCCCAGTTCCTTAAGAGTCTGGGGCAGGAAGAGCTCTCCAGCCCAGGAGTTTGAGGTTGCTGTGAGATATGATGACACACTGCACTCTAGCTGGGGCAACAAAGTGAGACCCTGTCCCCAAAAATTTAATAAATAGGCTAAATTGGAGGGATCCCTGAGCAAGAACAACACCCTGTCTCTATGAAAAATAGAAAAAATCAGCCAGGCTAGCACCTGTAGTCCCAGCTACTCAGGAGGCTGAGGTGAGGCTTGCTTGAACCCTGGAGTTTGAGGTTGCTGTGAGCTAGGTTGACCCCATGGCACTGTAGTCTGGGCAACAGAGTGAGATTCTGTCTCCAAAATTAATCAATTAATATTAATAATAATAAACAAGTAAAGAGGGATGAGAGAACTTAGTGATGAAAATATTCTATATCATGGTTATGGTGGTAGTTTCAAAGCTATAAACATTTGTTGTCAAAAAATAATAAACAATCCACTTTAAACGTGTGAATTTTATTGTACATAAATTAGACTTCAATAAAACAAAGAAGAAATATAAAAGGAGGGGCGAGAAAATTTGAAAATAATTAGCAATGAGAAGAGCTGCGCTGACCGTGACTATGTTTCCTCTTTGCCTTCTCGTGACTCCTTTTCTCCTGGTCCTTCCATATCCCCTTACACTCTTTCACTCCATCTCTCGTATTTTATTTCCACAAGCAACTAGCTCTGCAAATTATCTGGTAATTTTTCATCATAGAAAATCACTACTACATGAACTGGAGACAACCTTTGTGGAATCATGTGTTAAGAAGCTTCTCCTGGGCAGTGCCTGTGGCTGAAATGGGTAGGGCGCCAGCCCCATATTCCGGAGGTGGTGGGTTCAAATCCAGCCCCAGCCAAAAACTGGGAAAAAAAAAAAAAAAAAGAAGCTTCTCCTGACCAGGTAAGCAGAGCTCTGCTAGAGTGAAGGTAACTATGTGAAGTGTATCACGATCACAGCTGGCAGGAAGGCAGGACCGAGTCCGATGCTCAATCACAGCAACTCTATTAACCCTCCTCTGGTTGACATATTTCCTCTCTCCTCCTTTCTACGGCCTTGATTTTCTATTTAAGTTGCCTTATCCACAGTGATTTTCAACATGTGTGCTATGGCACACTGGTGTGCAGTAAAAGGATCTTAGGTGTGTTGTAAAAAGTTTTAAAGATCACTAATTAAATTATTTTTGAAAGAAACTCACAGTACAGTAAGCATATTCTTTTCTTTACTCTTTTGTTTGATCAACATAATTGAAGTGTGCCACTGAAGTTTAACTATGGGTTCAAGGGTGCCATGAGATAAAAAAGGTTGAAAAACACTGGTCTAATACATCTCTTCTTCACGAGCCACCTGAATTCCTTTTGGGAAAGAAAAGGAATATGAATAATGGAAATAACATTTTTATAATAATGATGATGTTTATAATAATGTTGTTATTCCTATATATAGACAGGACTAAGGTGGGTTATACTCTGCTTATAGTTCTTTTCCCAAAACACAGAGGTAATTAACATCTCCCAGCACCAGGGCGTAATGCTCTGAAATTACAGGGGGAAAATGAAATCTGTTCTCATTTGTTTTTTACATACAGAAGAAACTAAACTTCCTGCTGCCCTTGTTTATGCAGCCTCATCTGAACCACTAACTTGAGGACTTTCTACACCTGTCAGTAGCAATAATGTCCTGACATGCAGCAGGCTCACTGGCCACCCTTCCAACTCCACTCTCTACCCCTCTATTTTTTGGCTGCATCATTGGCCATTTTTTTTTCCTGGCATGCCTTTTGGTTTGATCCATGAGAGACACCAACAAGAGGGTGGGAGGAAAATGAAGTTGTGTCTTTACTCCCTTGGCCCTCCTTATGCCCATCCACATGTTAATTGAATTTCTCTTTCAAAAGCTACCCTGCTTTCCTGCCCCCCTCCTCACTCTACGGTAACAGAGATTGGCTCTGGGTTCCTTGTGGGATTCATCCCCTTTCTCCCAGGTGCCTACGTGTAGTACAGACAAACCTCAGAGGGCTTCGCTGTTCCTTGTTGGTTTCCCCCAGCTCTGCCATAGTGAATTGATATTGAATAGTGAATTGATATTGATAGTGAATTGATATTGGCCCCAAGAAAGATATATCCCCAGCCCAGTCCTCAGAGCCTGTGAATGTGACCTTATTTGAAAAAAAAAGATCTGTATAGATGTAACAAAACTGAGAGTCTTGAGATAAGGAGATCATTCTTGACTACTGGGGTGGCCCTTAAATCCAATCACAGATGTCCTTGTAAAAGAAAGGCAAAGAGATTTGACAGACATAAAGGGAGACATAGACAGAGGAGAAGGGGATAAGAAAACAGAGGCAGAGATTGGTGTGAGGTGGTCACAAACCAAGGAAGCCAAGGAAAGCCAACAGCCACCAGAACCTGCAAGAAGCAAGGAAGTGTTCTTCTCCAGAACCTCCTGATGGAGTGGAGTCCTGCTGACACCCGGATTTTGAGTTCTGAGAGCACCAAAAGAATAAATTTCTGTTTTAAGCCATTAAGTTTGTGGTAATTTGTTAGGGAAGCCCTAGGAAACAAATCACATCTGCCCACACCTTTGTAAACAGACTCTCCTAAAACTCTTGCCAGTTACACAGTTTGCATGTGCCCCCATCTCCTGCCAAGTTCTGCCCGATATATCTGGTAGTGAGCGAGTGCCTCGTGATTATAGCTCTAACCTCTAGGAGTGTTGTGCTGATATAAAATGCAAAATTGGCCATTTACAGTACTTATCCTTATTAAATATCTAAATTTGTGTATACTAATAACTATTTAGCATGAGGTAGGTCTAGATGTGTAAGGTAAGTGACAAAGTCCCCAAATGACCCCCTTGTGGTGTTGTTTCTCCTGTAAGATAGTTCCACAATAAGAATTAGTTTCCAAAATGTTCTATGAAATTTCCTGTGCAGTGGCATTTGATATCTGGAAAAAAGAGACTTTTGGTTATTATTTCACAAATAATAATGTTCATGTTGGAGTCACCAGGTGGCCTACTAAAACAACCCCTAGGGGACAGGCCAGGCTGACAGCAATGGGAACGTTGTTTATAGACAGCTATAACCACGACAAAGTCCAGGGGAAATACTCGGAGAAGAGCCTTAGAACAGCTCTTCAGGGAGCATCTATATTTAAGGTGCAAAAGGTAGAAGAGGCAGAAGGTGTTTAGAAACACAGGAGGAGATTCAGGAGTGTGAGGAGTTCCAAGGTACCTGACACCATCGAGAGTTTATAAACCCGAGCCTTAGAAGTTCAGAAGAATGAGTAGTAACAAATGGCCATAACTTTGGGAACTTTCAGGAAAGTGCCTGGGACAAAAGCCAGACTGCAAGAAAAGGGTCTGCTGATTACTGATAAGGGTAAGGCACTCGGTCAACTTTCAAACACACAAAGAGCATGACTCTCAGAGCAGTGGCTCTCAATGCTGACTCAAATTCTACTCCTTGCTGAGCTTTTAAATAATTCAAACACTGAGGGTGCATCTCAGACCAATCACATCAGAATTCAGGGAGTGGAGTCCAGCCACTCCCTGAAAATACCACTGTTTAAAAGTTTCTCTTCTCAGGAGCATCCAAGACGGAGAGACACTGCGAGGGAGGATTACAAACCCAGGCCCACATCCATTGTATAAATAAAGTTTATTGGACAACAGCTTTACCCACTTATTAGCTAGGGTATTATGAGTGGCTACTTTTGTGCTACAATGGCAAAGTTGAGTAGTTGTGATGGTCCACTTGGCCCACAGAGGTGGAGATATTAACATTCTGGCCCCGCCTAGAACAGACCACTGGTATCAAGCAGAGTTTCTCAGCCTCAGCACATCTGACATTTTTGATGGGATAATTCTTTGTTGTGAAGAGCTGTCTTGTTCATTGTGGGAAAGCTAATAGCATCCTTCACCTTTATCCTGTAGATGCCATTAGCACCCCCTAGCATCCACCCCATACCTGGTCATGAGAATCAAAATGCCTCTCAACGTTGTTCTCTGGAGTACAAAATTACCCTGATTGAGAATCACAGTTGCAGAGTAAGAAAGAATGTTCAGATGATTCTTCTTATTCATAGTAGTTATGTTCTATCAAGTCACTCTAAACACTGAATTAATGAAAACTGAGCCTTTGCTTCTACCAGAAATACAAGGTTAGGTTCCTGCAAGCTTCTGGTTGCAATATTTTTTAGCACCCTGTGCATGTCCACAAATGATCATGAAAGTGCCACAAGTATTGATTTTGGAATTTAAAAAATTTACAAGTAGATTAAATAACAATTAGGATCAACTGTATAACAGATCATGACTACACTACCAGAATGTAAGTTCCACAGGAACAGGGGCCACGGTTTATTTATCTTTATATATTAAGTGCTTAACATGCAGGAGTATTCAGTAAATAGTTGTTTAATAAATTTATGAATGTTCAAAATGGGAAAGTTTCTAATTGTGGTGCTTTTAAAATTAAACAGTTCTTATATATAGCACAAAGAAGGAGAATTTACAAAACATCTAGTGATCTTTACTGACTGCTCCGTGTCAAGTTTGAAATTTGACAACTGGTTATCTACATGTGGAGAACACAAATGAAACTCAGAGCACAAAGACACAAGCAGAGAAAGTGACAAGTATAAAAAGTTTAGGCAGTTGGGTGGCGCCTGTGGCTCAAAGGAGTAGGGCACCAGCCCCTTATACTGGAGGTGGCAGGTTCAAACCCAGCCCCCACCAAAAAAAAAAAAAAAAAAGAAGAAGTTTAGGCAGTTTGCAAGTTCCCTTTAACTAAAGGAAGTTTGGAAGATGGATGCCCATGCCCCCTGACCTCTCCAGACTTGATCAGAGCAGACCAGCTTTGTACCTCTCAAGAAGAGATATGATTAATTGCTTCGTGACAGTTAACTAAACCTTCAGGTTCATTTAATCACAAAGTAGTAGTAACTTTGATCAGTAAAGGTTAAAATCTTTTCTTCATGTTTGCACATCACCCAGAGGTTCCTGTGCTGTCTAGAATTTCTATGAAGAATTCCTATTTTCCTGGCAATTATTTTTTAAATACAATTCTGTTAATGCCCAAAATCGCTGTAATAATAGTGGTAATGAGAACTTTTACATTTTAAAATTAGCAATACTGGCCAGACAGTGGCTCACGTCTGTAATCCTAGCACTTTGGGAGGCTAAGGAGGGTGGATTGCTTGGGTTTAGGAGCTCCAGACCAGCCTAAGCAAGAGCAGGACCTGTCTGTAAAAACAGTACCCAACTGTAAAAACAGTCAGGTGTTGTGGATGGCACCTATAATCCCAACTACTTGGGAGGCTGAGGCAAGAGAATCACTTGAGCCTAAGAGTTTGAGGTTGCTGTGAGCTGTGATGCCACAGCACTCTATCCAGGGTGACAGAGTGAGACTCTATCTCAAATAAATAAATAAATAAATAAACAAACAAACAAACAAACAAACAAAGAAATAAGAAAATAAGAATTAAATAAAATTATCAATATCAAGGCCAGATGCTGTGGCTCATACTTGTAGTCCTAGCACTTTGGGAGGCCTAAGTGGGTAGATTGCTTGAGCTCAGAAATTCAAGACCAGCCAGAGCAAGAGTGAGACCCTGTCCTTATTAAAAACAGAAAAACTAGCCAGACATCATGATAGGTGCCTGTAGTGCCAGTTACTGGGGAGACTGAGGCAAGAGGATGTCTTGAGCCCAAGAGTTTGAAGTTGTTGTGAGCTATGATGATGACATGGCACTTTACCCCCAGCAACAGAGTAAGACTCTGTCCCGAAGATAAGTAAATAAATAAGCAAACAAACATAATTAGCAATCTCAAATCACAACTTGGCAAAAGAAAATGAAAATGAAAAAAAATACATAAAAAAGTAAACTTAGCAATAATAGCTAACATTTATCAGGCATTTTCTCAGTGATTTTATTTATATATATACATAATACACATACACACACAGAGAAAATATACACCCTATAAGAAGGAAAAATTATTATCCTCTCCATTTTATAATGAGGAAATTGAGGCACACAGAGGTTGAGTAACTTGTACAGGGTCACATGGCTATTAATGAAAAAGTTCAATGGTAAGGAAGAAAAAAGGGTAACTATGTGAGGTGATGAATATGTTAATTAGCATGATTGTAGTGATCATTTCTCAATGTATGTGAACATGAAAAATCATATTATACACCTTAAATCATATTATACACCTATATTATAATCATATTATAACAGTTTTATTTGTCAATTATACTTTAATAAAGCTGAAAAAATTAAATAAAATTAAGTAAGCATAGGTGTTCAAACCTAAGTCTGTCTCTAGACTCCTACTCACAAAACTTGTCTGTATTTAAAATATACAGACACTGCACTATAGTTTCGTATGATCAGGAAATACATCTTTGACTAAATTTTCTGAGTCTGTAGACCTGTTAACCACTCAGAAATATTTGTTGACTATCATGTCTACTGAGCACTGATAAAATATAAAATTTTGTTGCCCGGGAGGACTTGATACATTTTTACCAGAGCCTGATGGGACCTTTCTCTTCATTGATGTTTTGCTCTCTGATTCTCTTTTTCTTTTTTACTAAAGTAACTTGCTTCAAAATTAATTATAACATGAAAAATAAAGCCATATCTTTGTCCGAGGGTTTTTGAAAATTGTAGAGAAAGATGAAGATGCCCTGTCAAAGTGATATTGACCATTTTCATGAGAATGAAAATATGATACTGGAAAGCCTAAGCGGTGCTGTAGCATGAATGGAAGAAAACAATTGTTTCAACCAAGACAGACTTTACCACACATCAGTGGAGATGATTTAAGGGCAGGAATAGCTTCATATACTGTCTGCCAGAGAATCCTAGAAAACATACTATGTTTTGCCCATAACAAAATTAATCATGTGCAGAATGGCTAAATCTGATAGAAAATTTTTATCTGGTGCCTGTGGCTGCATATCAGTATCAGTGCCAAAAGGAAAAAAAAAAAAAAAAAGCAGACAAGAGAAAAGAGGAACACAAGAGTGTTTACACCATTGTTTGTTCTTCAAAACACAAATTTTCTAAGAAAATAACAAATGAGGAAACCTAGCCTATCAGAATGTTGATGTCAAAGGAAAACAATCTTTTTTGGTAAGATAGATTTATAAAATTAACCCCAACTAAAGCAATTAACACATGACACTCTAATCCTGCCTTGCCTATTAAGAAAGATTCCTGTGTAATATCAAATAAGCATTTAATGTGGGGTAGGGACTGTGTGGGAAACATAAAAGTTAGAAAGCTCATTAGGTCTGAATTAAAGTAGCCACTTCTGTCTTTGACCAATCTTTGTCCCTTTAAACCTCCTCTAATTTTTCACCTTCCTGACACCGAAAAGAGCTAAAATAAAAAGCTGATGAGAGGCAATTAGCAGAACATCAGCCGAATGGTAAATAGTAATTTTTTTTCCCCAAAGCAATCTAACATCACTGAATAAATATAAAACATATTTTTAAATTATCATAAATCTTAGATATAATCTCATTTAAAGACATCTGATCTCACTAAGCAAGAATGAAATCATTGAGGGGAGGGGACAAGTGAGAGTTTATCATTATCTTCTCCCTTAAATATAATCATGTATTCCCAATAATTATCTCCCATGATTTAAGATATGTATTCACATTTATAAAATTTTGGAAAATAATATCTGCTATACATTATCCTAATGTAACATAATATAACATTATTCTAGTATAGCTAAAGTCACAGACAATCTAAAATACTTCTTGTTTTTGATTTGATTTTTATTTACTATTCCTTAATTTAAAAATAGTGGAAAATGTCTCCTGTATTAGGTCTAAAGTGTTAAGAAGTTCATGGAGGCTCTCTGTTAACAGCATGAAAATTAAACTGAAAGTGTGGATAGGTTTAAAAATGGGGTTATTGAGCAAATGAGGAATGCTCCCATCCCTGGATCTTGTTAAAAATAGGACAGAGTGTCATCTGTCTGGGCTGGTTTGGGTGTGACCCCGACTGGAGGCAGGAGGATGGACTAGAATAGATGACCGCATGCTGTCCCTGACATCCTGAGGAGTCTACAATTCTAGAAATGCTTTGACTTGGGGACCATGGAGGTGAGTGACAGAAAAGCCCTTCTGAGTTTTTATTGAACCACCAGGGCCTAACAAGTAAACAAATTCTTCACTTCTGTAGGTTTTTGTAACTGAACAACACCTAGAATATATGGGTAACCTTGTTTTACACAATTAGTGTATTAATCATCATAGTGCAAGAAAGGATCTTAGAAATTATCCAGCCTCAGGCAGACCTTCAGATATTCACATAACTCTTGATTTTGAGAAACAGAATCCCCCAGGGATCCAGAAGAGCATGCAATTTAAAGGAATTCTATGCTGAATCCTTTCATTAAGGGAATATTCACTCTCTATTTTTTGTTTATTTGTTTTTGCTTTTGTCCATAGTTCTGGTTTTCCTAAAGGGGGTGTGGTACTGCCTTAATTTTCATTGCTACATTTAAGAATTTTTTCTTTTTAATTTTGCAATCTTGTTTGGAAATACATTTAAGAATTCTTAAAAAAAAATGAGTGACTACTGAGTACATTATTTGTGGTTACTAAAATTATAATAATAAAAACTATACAGCATGGAAAAATGCAAATGAAATGTTACATTAGAATGTTAGAACCTGAAATTGTACATTTGCTATAATAACAATTATGTAAAAAATCATAATTATATGTAAATTAAGATAAGAAGGAACTTTTATAAGATGGGAGTAGATAAACATACAATGTTACAGAAATTTTACTTTAGTGTGCCATGAATTTCAAAATTGATTATGAAATAATAACTGAGCAGCTTTTGGCTGAAAGCAAAATAATGAGGCATGAACTCAATACAAATCCTGTTCCTCTACTCTGAAGACTTGGGTGATGGGTGTTGTGGCTCATGCCTGTAATCCCAGGTGCTTTGGGAGACTAAGGCAGGAGGATCACTTGAGGCCAGGCATTCAAGACCAGCATGAGCAACATAGAAAACCCTTCCTCTACAAAAAATAAAATAGCCTGGTGTGGTGGTGCACACTTGTAGACTCAGCTTACTCAGGAGAATGAAAGTAAGAGGACCTCTTGAGACCAGGAGTTCAAGGCTGCAGTGAGCTATGATTGAGTTCTGCTCTTGAGCCTGGGTGACAGAGTGAGACTTTCTCTCTGAAAAATAATAAAAATTTTAAAATGTTTAAAAAGACTCAGGTGAGATATAACCTCACACGGTTTTGTTTTTTTTTAATCTGCAAATGCAAAGATAATAATTTACATAGCAAGGAGATTGTGAGGACTAAACGAGACAATACTTAGTTAAGTGGCTGACATTATGTAAGAATACAAGAGTATAAGAGATTCATGGAAGTCGAATATGAACTTGACCTCCAGGAAGCCAACTAGAAAATAAATGGCTGTTTGTCAGGCTGGATCCTAGAGGGGCAGGGGAACCCTGACCTAATCACACTGTACCTGTTTTCCACCAACACCAATTACCCAGGGTTTTAGTGGGTAAACTAAGGTAACCCAGGCTATTATCAGGCAATCTATTCTCCCTGCGCAATACTCTGTAAGGGGTGTTAACTCCTCTCTTTGAGTACATAAAAGACCAATCTTTCAAAAGAATAGGATAGCTTAATGATTGCACAGAGGTTAACACCACTGCCCTGTAATCAAATTACCCAGGAGTCTAACTTACTTTCTTCTAGACATCAGGGTACAGACACTGTTCTTCTGAATGCTAGATCAGATTTCCTTCCACCCCCTAGGCCAGACATCTTCCAAATACAAAGGATTCCGTAGAAAGCATTTTGACAGTACAGGATTACTCATATTTCATTATCCTTGCTGTAGCCATCACAATGTATATACCAAACGCAGAAGGTCCTAACAAAAACTGGACAGTTTACAGTCACCGCATCCTGCACTGTGCATACAGGAAATGGAAACAATTGAGGTTCATCTGAGCAGGAATTTAGTCCTCTAGACAGATTTACAGTCTTGCTTATGCTCCAATATCCATTAGAGTGTGAAGGTTGCAAACATAAAAAGGCTCATGCAATCCTAGGAGCATAATTTGATGGAGAGTAATATTCCCAAAAGTGCAGGTGAATAGTATAGTGTCAATCTATGTGAAAGCTACCCACCAGAGGTGAATTTTAGGTCCCCAATGCTGTTCAATATTTCCTATTAGTAACAAAGTAGAATTGGGAAAATTCTCAATTCTAATATGACAGCCAATATGATGAAATTATTAACACGTAAATACTGGAAGAAAAATTGGTATTCTTTATAAATCAGAGCTGTGTATAAAACAAATGATTTTAATAGAAAAGAGTAAAGGAAATACTAACATGTACCCTAAAATTGAAATATGCTTTACTGAAATAATAAGAGAAATGAAGATCTAGTAGACAAAATATCAATAAATGGGTTTGAGATCGCAATGGAATACAAGTTAAAGATGCTAACAAGTTGATACTCCTTTTTATAATAATAGTAGATGATGCTATCTTAAAAGAAGGGTGAACAATAGAAGAACTTGGTAGAACACATATTTTATTGAGCATGAGACAGCACCAACTATGCAGTTGAATCATAATGTAGTAAATTAAGGGAGATCTGGGAAATACATCTAAATATTAGAAAATATTTAAAGGAACGATGAAAGGCCTGGGGTTATTCAGTCAATAGAAAAGATGGCTGAGAAGCTATTTATGTCATAGAAGGCTTACTAAACATTATCCATCCCTTGTCTGCAGAACAGAATATGATTTCTTAATGTCATAAATTGCAATTTGAGCACCTAGAAATAAAAAGGGATTTCTCGATAGTAAAAATGACTTTACTCTTGAGTAAGTTATTGAAGAAAGTTGTATGGTCCTGTACAGCTCATGGGTAAATAATAAATGAGAATCTTTGCCTTATATAATCTAGTTTGATGCTAAGGAGGCCGATGTATTAGATCAAAGAATGTCTAGTCTAGGATGTGTAGCTAAGTCTTGTATTCTATAAACATTTTAACTTAATTCCTACTTTTGGCCCACTGCTGTTTTTTGTGCATGCTCTCTTTTTGTGTGTGGGTGTGTGAGACAGAGTCTCCCTCTGTTGCCCTGGGTAGAGTACCATTGCATCATAGCTCACAGCAACCTCAGACTCTTGGGCTCAGCCTCCCGAGTAGCTGGTACTACAGGCACGTACCACAAGGCCAGGCTATTTTTAGAGATGGGGGTCTCACTCTTGCTCAGGTCGATCTCCAACTTGACAGCTCAAGCAATCCACCCACTTCAGCCTCTCAGAGTGCTAGGATTACAGGCATAAGCCATGGAGTTTGGCCCCCGTACTCATGATTTTCCCACAACTCATATATTGTTGCTGATTCCCACGTTTGTCTCCATCTTCCACCTCTCCTCTTAATTTCAGCCTCACTGATGGGAGTACTTGCTAAACACATTCACTCAGATGTTCACTGGCACCTCAAAATCAATACCCTAGCCCCCTAAACAAATACTTTTATGTTCATTGCAGTGCTGTTCACAATAGCCAAAAGATGAAAGCAATATAAATATCCCAAACTGAAGGAACAAATCGTGATGTACATATACAATAAAATATTATCCAGCTATAAAAAGCACTGACACATGCTACCATGAGGATGAACCTCAAAAACGTCATGCAATCTGAAAGAAGCCAGGTCAAAAAGGTCATATGTTGCATAATTCCATTTATATAAATATCTAGAATTGGAAAATCCACAGAAACAGAAAGCAGATGATTGGTTGCCGGGGCCTACCAGTAGGGAGGAATGGAGAGTAATTGCTTAATGAGTAATTTTCTGAATTAAGTCCCCTGTAGTGTACAATGTCTGTTGTAGGAGTGAGCGGAGCAAGTAAAAGAGTAAGTAATAAGAACATGTTCATTTGAAGTTTCTACATCCACTATTGTGTGAGTCACCCTCCAAGGTGGCCTCTAGCGATCTCCGCCTCCTGTATTCACCTTCTTGTGCAGGCAGTCCTTGGCCACACAGTCACTGATAGATTATGGCAGAACTGATGGTATGCCATTTCTGAGATGGGATCATAGAAGACACTGATCCCATCCCAAGACTGAGGCTTCTGTCTTGGTTGACCAAGTGGTCTTGTTTTCTCTGATCGTTCACTCCGGAGACACGCAGCAGCCAGGTCCTGAGCAGTCCTACTGAGAGACTCAGGAGAGAGGGGCTGTAAGATGCCATGGAGTCAGAGAGTCGGACGTTCAGCCCACCACACCCCAGTTGACAGCCAATCTCCTGAGAGACCCTAAACAAAGAACCACGCGGTTAAGCCACTCCCCAGTTCCTGACCTGCAGAAATCATGTGAAACAATGGTTGTTGGTTCTTTAAGCTGCTAAACTTGGAATGAGGCAGGGGAATTGTTAATCAGCAATAGATAATTAATACAATTGTTAAAGCCTTCACAGCAGCCATTACAATAGTTTGGAACTTGGACCAACAGCACTTTTTTTCAGGACTATGTGTTTTATTACTAAACATTGTGTAGTGATAATTAGGGTGCACAGTGTGAAACTAAAGCCCACTAGTTTTTAGTTGCTTTCTTAGTATTTTTAAATTCTCCATCCACAATGCACCCTTTAACAGCTTGTACCTGGAATAGATCACTCCCACTGCTCTTGAACATCCTGACCCTAATTTAAGCCATTGTCACTTCGTTCCTGAATTAACTGGGGTTTCTGGTTCTAGTCTCACCCATTCTCATTGAATCTATCTACCATGCTGATGACAATGTAATATTTATAATCATAAATCTGCCCTTGTAACTAAATTGCAAGTCAGATTCCATAAAAGCCCTCAATGACTCCCTTTTGTCTACGTAATTAAGTCCAAGTGACTTATCAGGCTGTTGATGTTGACTATGCTTAAACTATTTTAAAATTTCACTTGTGTATAGTTATATTCTAATGAGGTTCTCATGATCTGGTTCCACGTAAGCCTTACCAGCTTCAATTCTACTCACCTCTGCATGTGTGTTAGTTTGATTATGCTGCTGCAGTAAAATAACCACAGATTGGGTAATTTACAAACCATAGAAATTTATTTCTCACAGTTCTGGAGATTAAGAGGTTCAAGATCAAGGTGCCAGCATTCAGTGTCCAGGGACGGCCTTCTAGCTGCATCCTCACATGACCGAAGGCAGAAGGGCAAGCAGGCCCTACCCTCCTTCCTTCCAATCCTTTTATAGGGCACTAATCCATTCACGAGGCTCTGCCCTCATGACTTAATCACTTCTCAAAAGGTTCCACCTCTTAATAGCACCACAATGGGGATTAAGTTTCAACATGTGAATTTTAGAGGGCATTCAGACCATAGCAGCACATACTTGGAGTTGTAATTCACAATGAATGATTTGTAGTTTTCCAAGCATACACTTTTGCACTGATCTTTTTGCCCGGAATATTCCAAATCCCCTCATACTCTACCCCTACTTCCTGCCCATTGCATCCTTATTTCCTAGGTAAATTCATTGATTGATCTTCCGAGAAAGCTTCAGAATGGGTGCCATGAGACAAGCACTCCACCAACCTGGTGACTGAAGGAAGTTTGGATGGAACTGAGTCTTAAGGAGAAAGTAAGAGGGAACCAGGTGAAGAAAGATGACAGATGCTCTAGGCAGAAAAGGCCAAACCTGGTTGGAATTGTACAACCATGTGATGAGGGTTGGAAGGAGTAGGCATGAAAGGGAGGAAAGAACTACAAGCCAAGGGGTCACATAATAGAAGAAAGGGGGTTATGAGTTGTCGTAAGAAGTGTGAACTAAATAGTGCATCACAAAGTTCAGTAAAATTCTCAGAATTTTAAAATTTCATATTTCATTTTGTAGTTTTTGGCCGTGGCTGGGTTTGAACCTGCCACCTCCAGTATATGGGGCTGTTGCCCTATTCCTTTGAGCCACAGGCAACGCCCTCATATTTCATTTTGATGATTTTTTTAAAGGCGTATTACTATTTATAAAGAAAATACTTTTCTTTAAAAACGGCATATAATGAGATTTTAGTTTCCTCTTCTTATTTATTTATTTATTTTTTAGACAGAGTCTCACTCTATTATCCTGGGTAGAATGACCTGGCATTATCATAACTCATAGCAACCTCAGTCTCTTAAGCTCAAGAGATCCTCATGCTTTAACCTCCCAAGTAACTAGGACTAGAGGTGCCCACCATGATGCCCAGCTAGTTTTCCTATTTTGAGTAGAGAAGTGGTCTCACTATTGCTCAGGCCGGTGACCAACCCCTGAGCTTAAGCAATACACCCACTCCAGCCTTCCAGTGTGCTAAGATTATAGCCATGAGCCACCTCACCCAGCCCAAGATTTTCGTTTCTTAATTCAAGTCTCAACAAGGAAGGGTCTGAGGATTAATATCTGAGAAACATCAAGGTAGAAGATTTATAGGTAAACATTCCTGAAGACTGCAAAACAATTCTCTGTTTATGACAAAACCTCCTCATAGTTTGTAAGCACTGGTTCCCTTTTTTTGTAGGTTCTCATTTGTCTAACACTGTAAGAACTCCAGCATGTACACCACTCACACTTTCAACTTACAAAAACTGTGTTTCACCAGGAGTGATGGCTCACATCTGTAATCCTAGCACTCTGGGAGGCCGCAGTGATAGATTGCTTGAGCTCAGGAGTTCAAGACCAGCCTGAGCAAGAGCGAGACCCTGTCTACACTCAAAATAGAATACTAGTCGGGCATTGTGGTGGGTGCCTCTAGTCCCAGTTGCTTGGTAGAAGGATCACTTGAGCCTAAGAGCTTGAAGTTGCTGTGAGCTATGATGATGCCAGGTCACTCTACCCAGGGTGATAGAGTGAGACTGTCTCAAATAATAAATAAATAAATCTAAAAATAAAAACTATGTTGCCTTTCTGTTTAAGAATTCAGTAAATGTATTATTTCAAATAACAGCTACTTACCTAGTATAGAAGAAAGAGTACTCACCAATCAGTAATTCTCTAAGTTCTACATGAGGTTCTTTCTCATTCACTGATGTAGCACCGGGGACTTTTGTAGCAATTCTCATTTTATCCTTCAATTACCTCAGTACTCTCAGGCAGATAGCATTAGAACGAAGACATTAATCAAAACTAATTTGTTCAGTTCCCTCCTGTTTGTACCGAAAGATATTTGTGTTTGTCTATAAGAGAAACCAGACGGGAGGTATTGGATGAGACAGTTTGAACCTGAAAGCCCTTACCTTGTTGCTTCTTCTGCAGGAATGCACCTCCCATTTTTCACTTCACCCAAGGTTTTTACCTCTGACCCACTTTTATTTATCATGTTTCCTCAAGGAGTTTTTCCCCAAATATTCTACTTAAATTTCTAATTTAACTCCTACAAAATTATTCTCCCCTATTATCCCATTGTGTTCTTCATGGTTTATCACAAGTTCTTACTGTTTTATCTCCATCTTCCTCACTAGATGGTAAGGTCCATAAAGGAGAGAACCAAGCCTGATGTATGCCCAATATTTTGCAAACAGAGGATGCTTCTTCAGTATTGGTGAACGTGTAAATGTATAACCTCTCTTGGGAGAAAAAAAATCACTCAATGGCTCATACTTTCTATGGGTCACCTTGGCACAAACTTCTATTAAGAATCTCACTAATACGTTCCTTTTGGAAGGATGTTTAGAGCCTTTTTAACTTTTTGTCATCAGTATCTAGTCCAATTCCAGATGGCAGAGAACTTATTCTCTATTTCAATTATTTTAAATTTGTTAAGGTTTGTGCTGTGGCTTAGAATATGATCTGTATTGGTGAATGTTTCACGGGTCTTGAAAAATATGTGTATTCTGTGTTACTGGGGTGGAGAGATCTATTTATATCTATTAGATTCTTTTGGTTTATTGTACTATTCAGATATTTCATATTATTGCTGATTTTGTCTAGATGGTCTTTTAAATGCTGAGTGTTAGATACTGAAATTCACAAATATGATTAGTCCATTTCTTCTTTTAGCTGTCTCAGTTTTTCCTTCATGTACTTTGAAGCTCTTTTATTTGATGTGTGATTATTTAGGTTTACTATTATTATTTCTTCCTGGCAGATTGATTTTTAATCATTATGTAATATCTTTTTCTGTTCCTAGTAATTCCTTGCTAATTTTTCTTGCTCTGAAGCATACTTTGTCAGATACTAACATAGCCTCTTATTTTTATAAAAAATTAATATTGTATGGTATAATATTTTCCATTTTTTAATCTTCAATCTAAGTTGTTTAATTTGAGATGAGATTCATGTAAATAGCATAGAATTGGGTCATTTTTATACCTGCCAATCTATGTACATTTTATTTATTTATTCATTTATTTTTAAATATGGAATGCTTCACAAATTAGTGCGTGATCCTTGTACACGGGCCGTGCGAATCTTCTCTGTATCTTTCCAATTTTAGTATATGTGCTACTGAAGCAAGTACCTATGTACCTTTTAATTGATGACTTTAGGCCATTTACATTTGAGGTAATTATTAAGATTTTGGGAACAGGCCTGTCATTATATTATTTGTTTCTGTCTGTTTTCTTTGTTTCATATTTCTGTTTCTTTTTGCTTTTCTTTGGGTTACTGGAACATTTCTTAGGATTCCAACTTGATTTATTTATATTTTTTTAGTGTATTTTTTGGTACATATTTCTTAGTGGTTCCTCTGTGTATTACAATATGTATATGTTTCTTATTATAGTGGTATCAACATTTTACCAGCACTAGTGAAGGGTATACTTCATTGCTATTTAGATCCCTTTATCTTCCCTGCTTTTACTTTGTCAATTTTATTTTCAGCTTCAGAATTATGTATGATTTTTTTCATTATTTCAATCTCTCTGTTAAATTTCTATGATAGGTTTATTTATTTTTAATTTTTAAAATATTAAATCATAAGCACATAGATCATATATACCTTAATGCATGTGTGGGGTACAATGTGTTATAGGTTTCTGATCCCCTTCCCTACGTTGTCTTGAAGTTCATTAAGCTTCTTCAGAGCATGTATTTTGAATTCTTTGTCTGACATGTCATATATCTCTGTCATGCTTGGATTGGTCCCTGAAGACTTGTTTAGTTCATTTGGTGAGGTCATGTATTCCTGAACATTCTTGATGTTTGTGGATATTGTTGATGTCTGTGCTTTGAAGTGTTAGGTATTTATTCTAATATCCACAGGCTGGGCTTGTTTGAACCCATTCTTCTTTGGAAGGCTTTTCAGGTATTAAAATGGAATTGAGTGCTATGATCTAAGTCTTTGGTCCCTGTATCAGCCCTGGGGTTGCCTCATCCCTATAACGCTATGACTCTTGAAGACCCCTGGTGGTACCACCATGGTAGACTTCGGTAAGATATGGGAGAGTTCTCTGGATTGCCATGCAGTCTTTCACTCTCTTCCCTTATTCTCCATGCTGGGTGCTGGAGTTTGAGGAGGAGGGATGTGAATACTCCCTCATGGCCACCACAGCTGGGACTATACTAGGTCCATCTATAGCCAGCCCAGTCTTGCCCAAAGCCCAAGGTGACTGCTGCCTGACTACTTCTGATGTTTATTCAAAGCCCAAGAGCACTTTAGGCAGCAATGGTAAATTTTTCCAGGACTAGGTACTTTTCTTTGGAGCAACAGGTTCCTTTGTGGCCATTGAAGAGCTAAGACCTGGAATCTGGGGCTTCAGGAGCCATTGGTACTGGTACTTTGTTTTATGGTACCCAAGTTGCAAGATATGGTCCTTTGTATTCTTTTATTTCCTTTCCCTAAGTGGAAGAAGGCCCTCCTGAGTTGCACTGCCTGGAGTTGGGAGAAGGGTGACACAGTTACTTGTTTGACCATCACTGCTGATAGCCTAACTGGTTCACATGCATCCCAAGTCCACTGGGTCCAAGCCATCACAACCACAGTACTTGCCCAAGGTTTTCATATTCTGTGACCTTGACTGCCTTTCAAATTTATTCTGGGTTCCAGGTGACTCTTGTCAGCTAGTGCAAAGCCAGCAGGAACTCAGGTGTCTATTCTTGGGGCAGAGGATTTACTTCTGACAGGGTTGGTCTAAATGCCTCCTTCATGGGTGCTGGCAGAATTCTGCCCTGTGCTCTGTTCCTGTGTAACAGGGTGTCCCTGAGTTCCAAAGCAAAGTCCCACAGTCATTTTACTCCCTCCCCCCTGGGTACAAAGATTCTTTGTCTACCAGGCGCTGGCACAGTGCTGCTAGAGAAGGCGGCAATGCAAGACTGTCTTTTCTGCTCTCTTCATTGCCTCTTTCCTTTATATGATGTTAAAACTAGAGACTGTGATCTCTCACCTGAGTTTCTGTTCTTCTGAAGGTACTTTCTTTTGTGAATGGTTGTTGAATTTGGTATTCCTGCTGAGGGAGGGTCACTGGAAAGTTCTATTTGGCCATTTTGTTCTGTCCCCCTCCTCCCTGTTTTAAAATATCATTGTGTTGAATATCAGATGATGTTACAATTTTTGTTTCAATAATCAAATATGATTGAGAGCTAGTCTGTTTTATGTTTATCTACTCACATTTGTGCTCTTTCAATAATTCTTCTTCCTTCCCAATGCTCCTTTTTCTTTCTGTTTAAATTTCTTTTAGGCATTCTTTAAGGGGAAGTCTGCTATCAATAACTCAGTTTAGTTTTTCTTCATCTGGAAATTTATTTCCTCTTTATTTCTGAAAGATAAGTTCTACTGGTTATTGTTTCGTGACTGGAGATGCGAATGAACAGCAGCTTTGCTGTAGGTGTAAACTCGCTCCTGTAATTATTAAGTCAAGAAATTGACTACATGAGATGAGATGGCGTGTAGCGAAGATCTTTATTTAGAGGTTTGATTTTATACCTTTCTAGTCACATACACACTTAATCTATTATCTATTAGTTTCACCATTATCTCAATTTACCTATCTGAAATCAACTAAAAAGGAAATATCCTGTTACCACATCAACACAATCACTTTTGCAGTAGACATCTTCTTCTAAACACTGACTAATCTCTGGGCAGGTGTGTAAACAAAATTCTAAAGAAGAAAGTAGCCACAGGGGAACAGAGTTAATGGAAGAATATCTTCAAGCATTCACTCAGTTTACTCAGTATAAAGTAACGACTGTGTCTTTTCCTCAGGGCAGAGCACCTGACAATATGTTGTTAACATATGTCAACCCTCTGGCCTGTATCTCTAAGGAAGGGCAGCATGCTCTTTGATGTCAGGCTTCACGTGGTGCACAGCTTCAGAGAATGGCTTGTGGAATTTTAACTCCAGGGAAGCCAACTCTGTGTGTGTCCCGGGGGGGGGGGGGGGGGGCAGGTCCCTTAAGCCTCTGGAAGAAAAGCAAGTCATTTTAAATTCACACTGAACTCACTTTCTGTCTTGATGTAGGATATGTTTATTTCTAAATCTTATCCTACAGTAATAGATTACATAACTGATTGTTTCTTCTTTCTACATTTGAAAAACTGTCATTTTTGACTGGCCTCCATGGTTTGAGATGAGAAGTCTGCTGTCATTCAGGTTGACTTTTTCTATACATAAAATGGTATTTCTTTCTGGCTGCTTTAAAGATTTCCTTTCATTGATAAGATGTAGGTTTTATAGATCAGTAGAGTGACTACCATTTATAGTAATCTACTATATGTTTTAAGATAGCTAGAAGATAATAATTTAAATGTTTCTAGCATAAAAAATAGATACATATTTAAGGTGATGAGTATGGTAATTAGCCTGATTTGATTTTTACAAATTATATGAATGTATGAAATGAACACTGTACCACCTAATTATGTACATATATTATGTATTAACAAAAAATGAAATTCAAAAATTCTTTCGTTTCCAGGAGTTAATTATGATGTATATTGAAATTGATTTTTTTGGTTTGTCATACATATGAGGTTTGTCTGTAGGTAGGTTGATGTCCTTTGCCAAAGTTGGGACTGTTTCAGTCATTATTTTCTTTAAGCACTTTTTCAGCCCCTCTCTCTTTTCTCCTTTTGATATGAAAGTTGGATATTTTGCTGTTTATCCTTCAGGGTCCTAAGATACTGTTAAGTTTTAACATTTTTATTTTCTCTCTGTTGTTCGGATTGTGTAAATTCTTTTGAACACTGAGTCCATCCTCAATCATCTCTACTACACTATTGAGTCTATTCAGTGGGACTTCCCCCAACCCATCCCCCAGCATTATATTTCTTAGCTGTGTTATATCCATTTGGTTATCAATGTTATTTTAAAATTCTATCAAATATTGAGACTTCATATTCATTTGTTTTGCTTGTTGTAATTTGTAATTTGTAATTGTATGTTGAAATGTTTTAAAGTCAGTTTGTGGAGGAATTGTTATGTTTTCCATATTCACTTAATCTGTATTCCTCTCCCTTTTAAAAATATAGTTTATAGAGGTATCTTTTGTGATGGTTGCTTTAACATCATTGTCAGATAATTTCAACATCTAATTTGCTTTGGTGTTTGTGTCATTTGATTACTTTTTCAAAATTTAAGTTGTGATTTTCTTCATTCTTATGTGGGATCATTTTCTTTTATTGTATTTTGGACATTTTAAGAGGCTCCGGGTTCCCTTTAAATATTTATTTTAGCAGGCAGTCATCTTTTTTAGGGTTAGTCTGCAGGTCTCAGCCTGTTTTTATTGATTGTGGTGTCAGTAGTTAATTTTATGTGTTTTGGTGATGCTATTTTCACCTTTGGTATGTAGTGATGCTTGGGCTCCCATGGGTTCCTGATGGTGCTGCTTGAGGGAGTGCAGTGAGCTTCCCTAGCCTGGGTCTCCTAGTGCCTCTGCCTGGAAGAAAGGCTTCCTATGGTCTATAGCAGGGGTCCTCAAACTATGGCCTGTGGGCCAGATGTGGCCCACCGAGGACATTTATCCAGCCCGCTGGGTGTTTTTGCCACAGCTACCTGTCTTGCTTAGCAGGCGACTTGTCCCAGCCCGCTGGGTGTTTTTGCTGCCCTGCCTGTCATGCTTAGCAGCCGACTTGTCCCGAGCTTCAGTGCGCATGTGTAGAATGTGTGCCAACTCTGTGACTCCACTCCTTCTCTCTGTCTCTCCCCGTTGGGTGTTTTTGCCGTCCTGCTTAGCAGCCCACTAGTCCCAGCCCACAGTGCGCATGTGTGGAATGTGCCCCACACTCTCCGACTCCCCTCCTACTTTCTGACTCCTCTTCTCAGTCTCTGGTGTAATCGGAGGAGTCACCAGGTTGCCTGTGCAGAGCCTGCTGCTGCCCAAGAAACTGAGGTATGAACAAGTTAGGATTTTTTTTTTTTTTTTCTGAAGTTAAGAGGTCTATTTTTTGCAGATAGGGGGCGCCTGTTTTTGAAGTTAAAAGAGCCCTTTTTTTGAAGGTAGGACAGCCTTTTTTTTAAAGTAGGTTATTTGGTTGGGGGTGGTGTCTAGGGGGGTTGCATCACAATGATAACACAAATAGTCAGTGCTCAGTGCTAATGCAAATTGTCAGTGCTCAGAGGTAATGCAAATGGTCAGAGCTCAGAGGTAATGCAAATAGTCAGTACTCAGTGATAATGATAATTGTAAGAGCTCAGTATTAATGCAAATTGTCAGGAGTCTGTGTTATCGTAAATGGTCAGCGGTCAGTGTTAATGCAAATGGACAGTGCTCAGTGTTATCACATGCAGGCCCCAAACTGGTAATCTGCCTAGGGCCCCATGGGAACTTAATCTAGCTCTGCAGACAGCCAAGGAGTAGGAAACCCACTTTAATTGACAGTAAGTGCATTTATATTCTGATTGCTATTCAGTTGTGTATGATGTTGTATGTTGTGTTCACACTGTTGCGATCTCTGAGCAGTGCAAGTTCAGCCATATGCTTGTATGGCTGAACTTGCATTAGATTCAGAAGAAAAAAGGCATATGTGTCTTCTTTTTTCCTGCAGTGGAATCTGATCGCGTGGGTCTTCTTACCCACACGATCAGATTCCTGTGCAAGTTCACAGATCGCAGTGCGGTTCGCACAGGGTAGTGTGAACTGGAAAGGTGGTGGAGGAACCAGCTCTGTAATCATGCCTGTTCCCGCACCACACCAGTGTGAACCTGAGGTAAAAGTGGAGTTCCACCATATGGGCACTAGCAAGGCTGAAATGATGTGGAGTGATAAGGCTGCATTGATGGACACTGATCAGAATGCATTGATGGGCACTGATTAGCACTGATGGGCAATGCAGTCTATATGTCTCTGAGTGGGCAAAGTTATTGCTGGCAGATTGTTTTTGGAGATATATATATATATATATATATATATATATATATATATAAAACAAACAGCAATTTGTAATCCCTAGGAAACAATGATATCAAGAAAGAGAAAAATTGACTAGGAGTGTAGGATATTCAAAGAACAGTGGACTTATGATTACTTTTTCATGCAGTACAAGGAAAGAGCTATGTGTTTGATATGCCAGAATATAGTGTCTGTTCAAAGAATACAATTTGCATCGACACTATCAAACTCAACATAAAGATAAATATGATTGTTTGGTCGGAGAAGTGAAAAAAGATAAAATATTAAACCTGAAATATAAATTTGACAACTCAGCAAAATACTTTTGTGACGCAGAAACAGCTAAATACTTCATCACTGTGAGCAAGTTTTCAAGTTGCCAAACTAATAGCATGCACTGCCAGACCATTCACGGAGGGAGAATTTGTTAAAGAATCCCTTCTTTCTGTTGCCAAAGAGATGTGTCCAGAGAAGGCTGATTTATTTAGTACAGTGAGTCTTTCAGGACCCTCAATTATTCGAAGAATTGAAGAATGGGAGACAATTTGCATCAGCATTTGCAAAACTCCGCAAAAAAACTTTCCTATTTTTCCTTGGCACTCAACAAAAGTAACGATGTTCATGATTCTGCACAACTTCTAATTTTTATTCATGGGACGAATGACTATTTCAAAGTCACAAAAGAGTTTTCTGCACTGCAAAGCATCCAAGGAACAACTACAGGACAGGATATTTATGAAAAGGCTTGCCAAACTGTGAATAGTTTGGAGTTGGACTGGGCAAAAGTAGTCAGTGTGACAACTAATGGTGCTCCTAGCATGGTGGGGTCTAAGAAAGGAGGAATTGCTCACATTAACCAA
>CAUYPK010063231.1:0-18959 GCA_963574355.1 Loris lydekkerianus
TTTTGTTCTGTACTTCATTCCATCTGCTGCTCAGTTCTCTGTCCGTATAGGCCAGAGCTGTGGCCTCTGTCATCCTGATAGCTGGCCCTGTGCAGGTTCCCCCCATTACCTTTAAATGGAAGACCGAAAGTAAGGAGATGGAAAAACATGGGTTGCTGTTTCTTTGTATCTGGGCCTCTAGGAATAGCATGAGGTATCTCAGGCCTGCTTTGCTTGTTCCCATCTGTGTGAGACAGGAAAAAGCCAAGTGTTAATCCTGTTACTGCCTTGAGTCAACACAGAATGGGTCACTTCTGGTCACTAATTTGTGTGAAAATTTCTCCCCACCAACAGCGCATTTTTGGAGGGACATCAACTAGGTGTCCTGTATTTTAATTCAGTTCTTATCCTTTCTATGTGGATTTAGAATCTGATTCTTTAGTCTTAAGGTTGAGTCCCTGGGACTGCTCCTCATTTCAGATGCCAATTACAAGTAGTTAGCCGTCACCTGTCCTTAAGACCAACTGCCTATATTTTGAGTTTATGATGCTATTGTTGGGTGAGATTAATTTTCAGCATTGATTTACAGAACTCAGGGAAACAAGTACATTCACTGGATTGTTCCAGAGGATATTTGAATCATCCACATGAACAGGCAGGCAACGAGATGCACAGGGCCAACGACCTGGGAGGGACAGGAGCTCCGGATGTCCTGCTCTCCACGTGTTTTTACTTGTTCCTTGTTGGAAGCTCTCCAGTTTCTGTAGCTCAGGGATTTTTCTGGCAGGCTCTTCACGTAGGTTTCTTGGTATTACTCTCCAACCTCCCTTGCCTTCCTGTGAGGGAGGTGGCAATTGGGGCTGAGAGTTCTTTGCTCCTAACTGACTTGACCAGCCACCCAAGAGACCACAGGCGTTGTCTTGTTGGAACAAACCATGCTCCTGTCACTCAGGATATTGCAAGTGATTAGGCGCACTGTGTCAGGACCAGGTAGAGAGTAGTGTGTGTATTTCCTCTTACTTTCCCAGGTCCCTCAGCCATTCCTCACTTCTACTTCATCCACAAATTGCTGGTGTGTAATTTGGGACTAGGTTGGTTCTTCGTTCCCCATACGCTGTCATTTGTTTCAGCCACTGCCACTCTCACCACTCCCACGTAGTATAAGTAAATTTGGTTTTTCTTTATTCAACTACCACTTCCACTTTTTTTTTTTATCCTACTCTTTGTATTCTTTATATTTGGAACACATGGAACTCTTGTATCAGAGAATACTTCTTGATTTCTATATTTTATAAGAAGATTTCCTTCTCTAGGGCTAGTATGTAGCTATGCAGCTGTTAATGTAACATCTGTAGAAACTACACTCCTCTAAGGATAGTCTTCATTATTCCTTTTATTTCTGTTTCTCTCTCTCTGTCTCTCTCTTTTTTTTTTAGACAGAGTCTCACCTTGTCACCCTCAGTAGAGTGCCATGGTGTCATAGCTCATAGCAACCTCAAACTCAAAAGCTTGAGCAGTTCTCTTGCTCCGGAGTAGCTGTGACTACAGGGACCTTCCACAACACCCATCTAGTAGAGCTGAGGTTTCACGCTTGCTCAGGCTGGTCTCCAACTCGTGAGCTCAAGCAGTCTACCTGCTGCAACCTCCTGCAGTGCTGGGATTACAGGTGGAGCCACCACACCCAGCCAAGAATATATTCTTATACCAAGTATGGTGGCTCATATCTAAAATCCTAGCTCTTTAGGAGGCCAAGGTAGGATAATCACTTGATGCCAGGAGTTTGAAACAATCCTGGGCAACCTAATGAGACTCCTTCTCTACACAAAATTGGGCATGTTCGCATGCATCTGTAGGTCTAGTTTCTCAGGAGGCTGAGGGCAGAAAGGATTGCTTGAGCCTGGGTGTGTGTGTTGTAGAGGGCTGTGTTCAAATCGCTCAACTCCTATCTCAGGAACAGGGCAAAGTCCTTTTCTTAAAATATAAATAAATAAGAATATGCTATTCGGGTGGATTGCCTGAGCTCACATGTTCAAGACCAGCCTGAGCCATAGTGAGACCCCTTCTCTAAAAACAGCCTAACATCGTGATGGGTACCTATTAGTCCCAGCCACTTGGGAGACTGAGGCCAGGGGATGGCTTGAGCCCAAGAGTTTGAGGTTGCTGTGAGCTGTGACTTTATGGCACTAACACTCTACCGGGCGTGACAAAGTGAGACTCTGTCTCAGAAAAAAAAAAAAAAAAGGAATATACTCTTTATCAAGTTACTGTCTTAGTGACAGGTAGTTACTGCCTATCCCTTAATGACAGATGTACTGTTAAATTTACCTGTCTTAATTTCTTATCTAAGACACAGTGTAATCCGAGCCTCTTCAGTGGATGTCCATATGGGAGGATCACTTGAGGTCGGGCGCGTTAGAGAGATTATCCATGTTACCTGGTGACTCGTGATGGGTCAGCAATGTGTTAAAATACTAATTTTTGTATTCCCGACCACACCAATTTCCTCAAGGCCCCTTTCTACCCACACTACTCTCACTGTATAAATCATTGCTTACCACTGGCAAACTTTTGCAGGATGCTGCCTAAGTTGTTGCTTTCACTGGTGCCTAAATCAGTGGGACAGCGCCTGTGGCTCAGTGAATAGGGCGCCAGCCCCATATACCTGGGGTGGCAGGGGTCGAACCCAGCCCCAGCCAGACTGCAACAAAAAATAGCTGGGCATTGTAGCGGGCACCTGTAGTCCCACCTATTCAGGCGGCTAAGGCAAGAGAATTGCCTAAGCCCAAAAGCTGGAGGTTGCTATGAGCTGTGATGTCGTGGCACTCTACCAAGAGCAACAAAGTGAGACTCTGTCTCTAAAAAAATAAAATAAATCAGTGTGCATCCTGGGTGATGACTCACACACCATTAGACAATGATGAAGGATGACTGAGTAACCTTGTAGGCAGCACAGCTGAGACCTGTGTCCCTCAAACCATTCCTTCCTCTGCTCCTCTGTTTCCTGTGATCTGTTGTTTCTGGTGCTGTTTAGATTAGCAGTTGTTCCTAAGAACATGTCTAAGCCTGCAGGCCCTGGGTCAAGTCTTGTTTTTCTTACTTAATGTGCAAATTGGGGTTAGATGCACAAATGCCATGGACTTACCTTTTTTTACTTGAAAAATAATTTATCTCAAGGTTCTTTTAACAAATTAGTGCTGGTTGATGCCTGAGAAAACTGCACAGTGTTTGTAAAGATTGCTAAATTCTGAATAGGCTCAGCAGATGAATATTGGTCAACATGAATATTCAGACCACACTTGCTTTAATTATGTTGTGTAGAATTTTGTTGTTTAATTCATTTCAAATAATGTTTTCTATGCCCCTAGTTAATACATTTTCCAAGTACAAGAACATTCTCCTCAATCAATGAATGGCATGTGCTTTCAGCCCATTGCAGTGCTTTGCCTTCAAAGTGGAAAAATTCTCCTTTTTATTAGGGTTAATGCAGGTTTCTGCAACTATTTGGTTAGAAATTGTTTCATACAAGAATTCCCTGCCTACTATTTTGAATTATCACCTTCTAAATATATTTTTTTAAATTTCCTGGAAAAAAAATCACAATTGTATGTTTTATAACTATTATTTATTTATTTATTTTTGCAGTTTCTGGCTGGGGTTGGGTTTGAACCCGTCACCTCTGGCATGTGGGGCCAGTGCCCTACTCCTTTGAGCCACAGGTGGCGCCCTGCTCTGTTTGTTATTATTATTATTTTTTTAAAGGGCAAAACTTTATTTGCAGGCCTTTTTTTGTTTTTGAATATAAGTGTCCTGCTAGGGAAAAGTGGAAGTGGTGTCTTATTTGAGGTTGGGGACTTGCCCTGGGGCTCTGCCCTATCCCTTCCCCACCAGTGCAGCTGGGGGAAGGTGCTTGCTTGCTGCCCCCTCAGATTTCTCCACTGTGCATAAAGCACTGTGTGTTCCACGGGAAGGCGCTCATGGCTGGCTGGGTAGTCAAGGAGGCAGCCTTCTCAGGGGCTGCAAAGGTGAAGCTGTTGAGGGGTTGAGTTGAACTTGGGGCCCTGGCAGGAGGCCAACTAGTCAGGAGGCCCCAGACTGTGAGACTGCAGTGCCCCTGCCTTGCTGTTGGCCCTGGGGCAGCAGAGTCAGGATGGGATCATGCCTTTGCTTCTCTTGCAGTCGGCCATGGTTCTCCAGTAATGGTTGGCCCTTGTTGCCTTGCTCAACTGTTTTTTATTACTTATGCTACTCTTGGTCTAATGTTATATATTTCAATAGGAGGTGTTTAATGACCATCTGTAATTCATCAGATGGTTCTTCATATGTTGTAGGCATCTCTTCTATATGTGTGATAAATGAATTGCCATCTCAGGAGAATGGTAATACTGGAGAAATATTTCACACAGCAATGTTGGAAAAGCATGAAAGCCATGACATTGAAGACTTTTGCTTCAGAGAAGTTCAGAAGAATGTGCATAACTTTGAATGTCAGTGGAGAGATGATGAAAGACATTCTAGTAGGGTCCATACAACCCCTCAGGGATATCTAACTAGTAGGAGAGATCAGCATGATAGGAGGAATTCAGGAAACAAGCTTATTAATACTCAGCTGGGATTCAACATGCAGTCACATCTACCAGAACTGCAGCTATTTAAGGCTGAAGAGAAAAGTTATGAATGTAATCCCATGGAGAAGTCAGTCAACAATAATTCCTTGGTTTCCCCACCCCACAGAATTCCTTCTTCTGTCAAACCTAACCTTTGTCATGAGTATGAGTTTGATCTTATGGATTCATTATTCACACACAGAGAGAAAGCACACCTAGGAACAGAACATTACATTTGTACTGAGTGTGGCAAGACCTTTAATCAAGGCTTACATTTCACTGTTCATCAAATAATCCATGCTGAAGAGAAACAGTTTAAATGTGATATATGTGCCATGGTCTTCTATAAAAAATCAAACCTTATAAGTCATCGGCGAATGCATTCTGGAGAGAAACCTTACAAATGTAATGAATGTGGCAAGGTCTTCAATAACATTTCACATCTTGTACAACATCGGAGAATCCATACTGGAGAAAAACCTTACAAATGTAATGAATGTGGCAAGGTCTTCAATCAGATATCACATCTTATACAACATCGGAGAATTCACACTGGAGAGAAACCTTACAAATGTAATGAATGTGGAAAGGTTTTTCCTCAAATTTCACACCTTGCGCAACATCGGACAATTCATTCTGCAGAGAAACCTTACAAATGCAATGAATGTGGCAAGATGTTTAGTCGATATTCATATCTTGTACAACACCTGATAATCCATACAGGAGAAAAACCTTACAAATGCAATGAATGTGGAAAGGGATTTCATCAAATTTCACACCTTACACAACATCGGAGAATTCACACCGGAGAGAAACCTTTCAAGTGTAATGAATGTGGCAGGGTGTTCAGTCATAAGTCATCCCTTGCATGTCATTGGAGAATTCATACAGGAGAGAAACCTCACAAATGTAATGAATGTGGCAAGGTTTTTAATGATATTTCACACCTTGCACGACATCGGAGAATTCATACAGGAGAGAAACCTTACAAATGTAATGAATGTGGCAAGGTCTTCAGTGATAAGTCAAACCTAGCAAATCACTGGAGAATCCATACTGGAGAGAAACCTTACATGTGTAATGAATGTGGCAAGGTATTCAGTCGCAATTCACACCTTGCAAATCATCGCAGAATCCATACTGAAGAGAAACCTTATAATCATGTAATGAATGAGCAAAGAGTTCAGTCAAGCTTCACACCTGGCAAGACATCCCAGAATACATGCTAGAGAGAAACTTTACAAATGTAGTGAATTTGGCAAGGTATTCAATTACATTCACATCTTGCAGAAGATTGGAGAATACATTCTGAAAACATTGAGACCAGACTGAGCAAGAGTGAGACCTGGGAACAAATAGCTGGGTATTATCTTGGGCACCTATAGTCCTAGCTGCTTGGGAGGCTAAGGCAGGAGGATCACCTGAACCCAGGATTAAA
The DNA here is from genome assembly GCA_963574355.1 of Loris lydekkerianus. NCBI lineage: Eukaryota > Metazoa > Chordata > Mammalia > Primates > Lorisidae > Loris > Loris lydekkerianus. Next base: position 6,022 of record CAUYPK010063231.1, read on the forward strand.
GTTGCTGAGCTAGGCTGATGACAACACTCTAGCCTGGTCAGCAGAGTAAGACTCTGTCTCAAAACCAAAAAAAAAAAAAAGGTAATGAATGTGGCATTGTATTCAATCACACTTCATACATTGTGCAATGTCTGTTCGTACTGTGGGGGGCATGATAACTTTAATGAGTTTGACAAGGTATTCAGTGTAATTCCATACCTTGCAAATTAATTCATACTGGAGGGAAGGCTTATAATCCTAATGAGAGTGGCAAAACTTTTAGTGTGCATTCAGGCCTAACCATCATGGAAACCTAATTGGAGAAACCTTTCAAATGAAATGAAATGAGCGTGGTAAGGTTTTCAGTGACACTTCATACCTTGCACGTCATCAGAGATTTTGTACTGGAGAAAATCTTACCAATGTGGCAATGTAATTAACATGGGAAAGTATTTTCTCTGCATGAAAGCCTTGGAAGACATTTGATAATTCATTCTAGAAAGAACCTTTGCAAGTGGGATGAATGCAGGAAAGCCTTTAGTTACCACTTAAGGCTTAATAACCATCAGTTAATCCATAGTGGATAGCAACCTCACAAATGTATTGAATATTACAAGGCCTAGGTATAATTCTGATGTCAGCATTTTCAACACAATTCTTTTGGAGACACACCTAACGGATAAGTGTAGCCGCACATTTCCTCCTCACAACACAACACTCCTCAGAGTGATCATACTAGAGAGCAGCTACACAAATATAGTGAATGCATTAAGCCTGTTAGTCACATGAGGCTCACACTGGGTTAAAAACACAGGGAATGGGCTTGGCACCCATAGCACAGTGTTTATGGTGCCAGCCACATACACTGAGGCTGGCAGGTTCCAACCCGGCCCGGGCCAGCTAAACAACAATGATAACAATTTCAACAAAAAATAGCTGGGCACTGTGGCAGGTGCCAGTAGTTCCAGCTACTTGGGAGGCTGAGTCAAGAGAATCACTTAAGGCCAAGAGTTTGAGGTTGCTGTGAGCTGCAATGCCACAGCACTCTACTGAGGGTGATACAGTGAGGCTCTGTCTCAAAAAAAAAACAACTTTCTAGTGAACCTAGAAAGTTTGCTAATCTAGCATGTGTCCCGGAATTCACTAAAGAATTTATACTCAGAAGAACACTTACAATATGACAAATGATGATACTTACCCAGTAATCACCATGCAGGCCACATTAGAGAGTTCATACAAAGAAGAAAGAAGCATGGAAGTCTTCAAGATTAATCTTTGGTGTACACTGCAGAACAATGACAAGTCAAAATATGGTAAAAATCATGGGTATGTGAAAGGTGCAGATATTTGAAATGGGCACTTGTTCTCAGGTTATAAAATATTTTACTTCATTATTGTATATTTTTTGTAAAGGATACTTTCCTGTTTATGACTTTGAAGCTGAGGTTTAGAATTTGTTTTTATTATGCCTTTCTTAATATTATTTCATAGTACTGTGGAGGAAGGGGCCTACTCTGTTAGGTGAGGATGATTTCTCATGTTCCTGGAGATCAAGGACACTGCCTTTTAAAATTAAATATTCACTGAATGAGAGCATTTGGAAGGGGCTTAGAATAATGTGAAAGTATTATCATCCATGCTGACTGCACTCAGGACACTGTTCTCCACACAGGGCCACTGTGGAATATAGGAAGGGAGTGCTCGAATGAAACATAGACTTCAATGCCATGGGAGACTGGGATTCTTGTTGGAGGAAAGCATGTGTTAGCTGGGATTGATTCCATAGTGGAAATATGCAGGGGAAACGGTGGCCACCCTGTCCATTGAATGGCAATAGCTATTGGACAGGAAGATTGATGGAAATATAGCCTTATTGAAATTGAAAAGAAAACACTTATCAGAGAGAATTTAATCAGAAGAACCATAATGGCATTTTCTTGATCAGGAGTCACACTTAACTGCTGGCATTACTTTCTACTGTTTTATTGAAACTGTCACAGGTGTTATATATTAATAAAATTCAATGATGGCTGTGAGTGAATCACTTTCCTTCTACCAGCATAGTTGATTCTGCCTCAGTGGGCTACCTTGTGCTGTAACAGTAACAGTGCACCATTAGTTTCCTAAGGCTAAAGGATCTGTAACAATTGTTTAATAGTGGAATCAGGGCTGGGAGGGCTGGCTCAGGCCTGTAATCCCAGTTCTCCGGGAGGCCGATGCACATGGATCGCTTGAGTTCAGGAGTTTGGGACCAGCCTCTACTAAAAATAGAAAAAATCAGTTGGGCGTGTTGGTGGGGTCCTGTAGTCCCAGCTACTAAGGAGGGTTTGTCAGGAGGATCACTTGAGCTCAGGAGTTTAAGGTTGCTGTATGCTATGTTTCTACAGTACTCTACTCAGGGCAACAGAGTAAGACTCTCAGGCCAGGCAAGGTGGTTCACACCTATACTCCCAGAACTCTGGGAAGCAGAGGTGGGTGGATTACATGAGCTCACAGGTTCAAGACAAGCCTGAACCAGAGTGAGACCTCATCTCTAAAAATAGCTGGATGTTGTGGTGGACACCTGTAGTCCCACCTACTCAGGAGGCTGAGGCAAGAAAATTGCTTAAGCCCAAGAGTTAGAGGTTGCTGTGATCTATGACTCCCACAACACTTTACCAAGGGCAACAAAGTAAGACTCTGTCTCGAAAAAAAAAAAAAAAAAAAAAAAAATGTGGAGTCAACATTCGGTATTACACGTGATGTAATATGTAGTATGTTTTCTGTAGTATGTGTAGTATGGCTTCAGATACTGGTGTTGGTATAAGAAATTCTCTTATACCAGTGGAGTTTTATACTCTTAAGACCTTGGAACTTACATTCAACCGTTGATGACTTGAATGCTGTTGATGAATATGGATGGCATTATAATTCTAAACCTACCTCCTCATAGTGGCTCATGTCTATAATTTGAGCACATTGGGCAGCCTAGGAGAGGATGGTTTGAGGCTAGGGGGTTGAGATCAGAATGAAAGCAATGCAGTAAGACCCTGTCTCTATAAAAAATACAAAAATGAGCTGAGTGTAGTGGCATGTGTCTGTAGTCCTAGCTAATCAGGAGAATGAGGCAGGAAGATGACTTGAGCTTGAGTTAAGGAGGTTACAGTGAGCAATAGTGGAGCCACTGCACTCCAGTCTAGGAGAGGGAGATGCTGTTACAAAAAGGAAAAAAGAAAAAACTAAGAAAAATGGGAAAAGAGAAGCTGAATTCATTTTGAAATCAGATATTTTCTGGCTCAGCGCCTGTAGCTCAAGTGGCTAAGGCGCCAGCCACATACACTGCAGCTGGGGGGTTCGAATCCAGCCTGGCTGCCAAACAGTGACAACTATAACCAAAAAATAGTCAGGTATTGTAGCGGGCGCCTGTAGTCCCTTCTATTTGGGAGGCTGAAGCAAGAGGATCACTTAAGCCCAAGAGTTTGAGGTTGCTTTGAGCAGAGATGCCACGGCACTACCCAGGGCAACAGCTTGAGCCTCTGTCTCAAAAAAAAGACGGCGCCTGTGGCTCAGTGAGTTGGGTGCTGGCCCCATATACTGAGGGTGGCAGGTTCAAGCCCCGGTCAAAGTGCAACAAAAAAGCCAGGCATTGTGGTGGGCACCTGTAGTCCCTGCTACTCAGGAGGTTGAGGCAAGAGAATCACCTAAGCCCAGGAGTTGGAGGTTGCTGTGAGCTGTGACTCTACAGCACTCTACCCAGGGCTATAAAGTGAGACTCTGTCTCTAAAAAAAAAAAAAAGAAAGAAAGAAAATAAGGCATTTTCTTCCCTCCCCTCTTTTGTCAAAACATTTATCTTAGAGAACTTGTAAATGAAAGTTTTTTCTTTGTGTTCCTAAATGTATATTTTTAGAAATTAAACATTTTGTCTGCTGAGTGACCTACGGATATCTCTCTGTCTTTTTGGGAACCACCTAGAAATGTCAACATCAAGGGAGCTAGTATCTACATCTTTCCCTTCTGCAGTTGCCTGCCAATGGCTGTGTCCACCAATGACCTGAGGCCTTCTCCTGCTGCAATATGTTCCTGAGACCAGTGAGCTTTGCTTCCAAGCTGTTCACCTAGATTTCTTCCTTTGTCTTTAAAAACTTTCCCTTAGTACTGATACCTTCAGGTGTGCACCAAAAAGGCTTTCTTAGCCTGCACTCTGGTTTGCAATCCCTGTTTTCTGTTCTCAAGTAAACTTTTTATTTTTATAGTTACTGAAGGTCTTTGTGTCTGAATTACTTTTTAGGTTTACATCATGACCATTAGGAAAATGGAAAGGGAACACTGCTTTTTTTTTCTCTCTTTTTGAGACAGTCTCACTCTGTCACCCAGGCTAGAGTGCAATGGCATTAGCCTAGCTCACAGCAACCTCAAAACTCCTGGACTTAAGCAACCTTCCTGAGTAGGTAGGACTACAGGCACCCACCACCATACCCAGCTAGTTTTTCTATGTTTTTAGGAACAGGGTTTAGCTCTTGATTAGGCTGATCTTCAACTCCTGAAGTCAAAGGAGTCTTACACCTTGCCCTCCCAGAGTGCTATGATTATGGGTTTGAGTCACTGCACTTGGCTTAATTCTCATTTAACTCTGATTTTATGTTCAATTTAGCAATTACATGGACCCCTCACTTTGAATGGTAACAGCCACATGTTTTCACAATTAAAGTTGTCTCTTGTATGTGACAGAAGTAGACACCACACAGCTAGAATGAACACTACAGGATCCTCAGTAGCATTGAAATGCCATGGTAAGGCTGGGCAGGGTAGTTCATGCCTGTAATCCTAGCACTCTGGGAGGCTGAGGTGGGTCGATTGCTTGAGCTACAAGTTCAAATCCAGCCTAAGCAAGACCGAGACTCCTCTCTAAAAATACAGAGTATAGAGTTGTGATGGGCACCTGTAGTTTCAGCTACATGGGAGACTGAGGCAAGAGGATTGCTTGGGTCCAAGAGTCTGAGGTTGTTATGAGCTTGACACCATGGCACTCTACCCAGTGCCACCAAGTGAGACTCTGTCTCAAAAAAAAAAAAAAAAAAAAAAAGGCATGATATAGTGCAAGTTTGTTAGTATCATTAGGAGTTTAAGTTTTGTTGAGTTCCATTATTCAAGTATAGCATATTTTTTTGCTGAGTTTTCCTTAGCGTTTTAATATGAGGTGACAGTGTTGAAGTTTACTTCAACTTTCTACTTGAGATATTAGAGATTAAAGATGTGCTACAACCCATGTTCCTCCCCCTTCAACTCTGTTCCTAGAAACAGCACTTCATTAAATCTAGTGAGAGCCCCTTTTTTGTATTAGGAAAAAGCCGGATAAGGACCCTCCAGGCCTGTGCAGTGGCTCACACCTATAATCTCAACACTCTGAGAGGCCGAGGAGGGAGGATCCCTTGAGCTCAGCAGTATGAGACCAGCCTGAGCAAGAGGGAGACTCAATGTCTACTAAAAGTAATATTAGCCTGGTGTCATGGTGAGCACCTGTATTCCCAGCTGCTCAGGAGGCTGATGCAGGAGGATCACTTAAGCCCAGGAGTTTGAGGTTGCTGTGAGCTAGGCTTGAGAACATTATGGCAGTCTAGCATGGGCAACATGCTAGACAGTCTAGCATGTCTCCAACAACAATAACAAAAGACTCCAAATTCCTGTCATTTATCTTATCCAGGGTTACTAAATTTTTTTGTCCCCACTGACCAATGGGAATAATATTGGTTAACTTGACTTAATCAAATTTCACTTCAGCTTCAGTCCTCCCAGACCCCTAAACTTTGAGCCAACCTTGGTCAGTGAGATTCAGAACAACCTCTCCTCCTGGGGAGCCCCTCCCTAGAGTAGGTTGACCCTAGGATGAAACAGTCCCTGAGTACTGCAGGTGGGGCCGGGTGCTCATCCCCTGCCCAGACCTGCTGCTTTCCTGCCTTGTTCACTCATGTAAAAGGAAAGAGCTTTCCTGTGTGCATGTTGGGCATTTTCAGGTCTGTGATTGACATATTCTCCCTATTGCAGTAATCCTTTTGAATAAAATCTCTCCTAAGTCTGAATTGGTGTTTTGACAGAGGTAAATATTTTTATTGTTCCAGAGGAGTAGGTACATTGTCCTCTTTTGAAGTAACATGACTCTCCATATATAGTTGGCCATCTGTAAACTGCTCAGCATCTTCAGATTCAACCAACTATGAATATAGAGATATGTACAGCACAGAAAAATATACAAATAAACAAGGAGAACATGCAGGAGGTTATAGGCAAAAGTGAAAATATGGTACCATTTTATGTAAAGCTTCTGTGCATCCTTGGATTTTATTTATTTAGACCAAGGCTCACTCTGTCACCCTGGGTAGAGTGTTGTGGCATCACCATAGCTCATAGTAACCTCAAAGTCCAGGGTTCCAGCAATTTTCCTGCCTCAGCGTCCCAAGTAGCTGGGAATATAGATGCCCACCATAACGCCTGGCTATTTTTTCTATTTTTAGTGGAGACAGGGTCTCGCTCTTCATCAAGTTGGTCTTGAACTCCTGAGCTCGAGGAGCTTGAGCAATCTCCTGCCTGGGATTATAGGAGTAAGCCACTACACCCTGACCCACATCCTTGGATTTTAGTATGGGAGAGTCTCACGCTATGAATACGGAGAGAATTGTGCAAATTGATTCATCTGTAAATCAGCATCTCACCTGCTGTTCTCAGTTTTTCAAAAGCTCCACAGTCAACTTACCTTGTTCCTTATGAACCTGGAAGTCCATGTTGAAAGTTCTTGCTTGACAATGTAGCTACTTACCAACATTGCATAATACAGAATAATCTGCCTCATAGAGATCTCCAAATCTGTCCCATACACCACATCTTTTGAAAATGTTTTGACCTATCCTTTTGTTTTCATCTGTGAGCCACAGCAGGACACTCAGCTCATTTTAATCTGCTAATATGTTAAAATGCTAATTTTCCTATCTAGACACGATTATATTGCAATGATTATCCCATCTTTATTGATACCTTCCACAATTCTAGATAAGAGAGAAAAACATACTTCCTAATACATATTAAGTCACAGATATTGTCATTAAATTCTTTTTTTTTTTTAAAGTCTTACTCTGTCAACCCAGTGTAGAGAGCTGTAGCATCACAGCTCACAGCAACTTTAAACTCTTGGGCTTAAGGGAGTCTCTTGCTGCAGCCTCCAGAGTAGCTGGGACTATAGGTGCCTACCACAATCCTGGCTTTTTTTTAATTTTTATTCATATATATAGATATATAGATATAGATTTTTTTTTTTTTTTTGACAGAGTCTCACTTTGTTGTCCTCAGAGTGCTCATAGCTCACAACAACCTCAAACTCTTGGGTGCAAGCAATCCTCTTACCTCAGTTTTTCATTTTTAGTAGGTACGGGGTTTCACTCTTGCTCATGCTTGTCTCAAACTCCTGAGCTCAAGCAGTCCACCCACCTTGGTCTCCCAGAGTACTAGGATTACAGGCGTGAGCCACTGTGCCCAGCAGTCATTAAATTCCTGTTCCTAGACATGAGGCTATTTAAAATTTTTTTAACTCATCTATTTTTCAATCTCCCTAATCAATGCCTTTAGGAATTTTGCAAAATTAGGCGGCACCTGTGGCTCAGTGGGTAGGGTGCTGGCTCCATATGCCAAGGGTGGCTGGTTTGAACCTGGGCTCAACCAAACTTCAACAACAAAAAAAACTTTGCAAAATTATTCTTTAGGTTAAAATAAATCTAAGTGTCTTCTAAAGACTAAACTTGACAGAACTTCTAGGAGAAGACAACCAAAAAAGACCTAGAGTAGACTGCAATTTTTAAGTTAAAAATATTTTCTAATTTAGTGTGCATGTGAAGTGAATCTGGAGTTATAGAATGTATAGGAATCATTGGTGTAACGTACAGTGATGTTCATAATATTTATCTCAGATTAGCTAGAGTAACAAGTATAAAATAAAGCCGTTGCAGAATGGGTGAATCGAAACCAATAGACTGTCACCAAAGATTATAGGAGGAAGAATTTTATTTGCTGGTGGGGAAATTAAGCAGGCCATTAAAGTAATGAGCTCCCTTTTTTAGCTCTGTCCCTGTCCTTTTATTGGACTCACAAGTAGACAAAGGAATTACTGTATTATTTTTCATTGGCGGTATCAAATCATTTGCAGGATTTACAGAAACAGGAGCAAGCAGCAGCCGTTAGTTTCAAGGACCCAGGAAGCTAAGCTTTACAAAATCTTAAAGACTGGATTACCATGGGGAGGACCTTGCAAGAGTGTCCTTGGGTTTCGCTGAGAAGCCTTTTTTTTTTTTCTTTTTTACTTTACTTTTCCCAAGTATTCCAACCACAGAGCTGCATTATTTATATTTATTTTTAAGAGTTTTTGCTTTTTTAAAAGCAACATTTGGTGACGTAGCTTAGTGCTGCACACCCTGGGGGTTGGCCCTACAAGAGTCTCAGGAACTGAACACAGGACTGACCCCTTCTGCAGTGAATGGGGAATACTAGTAGAATTGGAAAAAGGTTTATGGGAGGCGCTCGTAGCTCACTGGGTAGAGTGCTGGCCACATACACCCAGGTTGGCGGGTTGGAGCTGGGCCTGGACCTGCCAAACAACAATGACAATTGCAACCAAAAACAGCCGGGCGTTCAGGCGGGCCACTGTAGTCCCAGCTACTCGGGAGGCTGAGGCAGGAGAATCCCTTAAGCCTGAGAGTTTGAGGTTGTTGTGAGCTGTGATGCTACAGCACTCTACCGAGGGCGACATAGTGAGACTGTCTCAGAAAGAAAAGGATTTTTAGTATGTTCTGTTGAGTTTTAGCAAGCAGGGGCACCTTCTCAGGCAGCGTTTTGCATTTAGCGTTGTAGTTTCATCCCCTTCATAGACGACTCCAAGGCCTCTATAATTAAACAGCGAAAATTTTAATAGCAGTAACTGTCCTGAATATAGTCTGCACCCCACATGGAGCCCGCCAGAGAGATCCCAGTCCTAGACGGCCACGTAGCTCCAACTTCACCAGCAAGTCTTGCCTTACAACCCAGAAACCCTATAGCAGGCCCCAGAAATGAAGCGCCGGCCCCGCCCATCCCTAACGTGCCTGCCCTGACCCGGCCCACCCCCAACATCCTGGGCCTTGTCCAGAACTCCCAACCGCCCCGTGTCCCACCCAGAACCCTACAGGGTCCGTCCACCTTCACAGGCCACCGTTGGGGCCGCCCACCCCCCAGGGCCCCGCCCAGATCCGCCAGCCTCGGGTGTTTCCACCCAGTGCCCCCACCCTCCCAGACAAATACTCCGGTTCAGATCCCGCCCATCCTCCCGGGGCCCTCGCCCAGACCCCGCCTCTTTCTTTGGGCCCCGCCCACTACGGCCCGGCGCAGGCCTCGCTTCTCCCGCGGGCTCAGTGCCCGCAGACCCGGAAGTGGATCAAGGTGATCCCACAGCTCCCTGCGGCGGGTGAGTTTTCCGTTGTCTAAATTAAAAGTGTGATATCTCAATCCTCAGCGCTCTCATATCCGATGACCCAAGCTCCCTACAGAGTTTAAAATCCCCGCGGCGTTCCCTTTACTCTTAAGTGAATTCACACGTCGCCTTGACTTCCCGTGGTTGTCGCTTACCTTTTGCTAAAATGGCTCAGCGATTGGGATCTGAACTTGTGTAAATCGGGGTGTCTCGTTGCTCCTCCTCAGTGTATATTAGTTTGCCGGAGTATCTCACAAAGCCCAAGGAAATATTCACTGAGGTTTACTCATTTGCTATAATATTACAAAGGATAAGAACAGCTGGATGGAATGTTCATTCTAGGAGATTAATGAAACCCGGGGGCGGGGTGGGATTGGAAACCCTGACTTTCAACTGGTCAGGGGGTAGCACAGGTGGCTGCTAGTAATCGGGTAGTGCGTGCAAAAGCGGGAGACAGTCTGTGCGGCTGAGCCCTCAACCTGTGGGACCAGACACCGTCTCCTCAGTAACTCCTGTAGGAGTTTGTTGCCCCTTCATCCTCCGGGTACTCTGGGCAGCAGGGAACCATCTTCCATGGGTCAGATGTGTGTGTGGTTGTGGCACTGTAAGGGGAGGTGATGTGATGTGATGATCCTAAGCAATGAACAGCATATTTTTGACATTCAGGATTGACTTCTAAAGAGTCATATTACCCGAGGAAGAAGCACAGGAGAGAAAAAAGAGGATTCAGGAATGGCTCTTACTCAGGTACAGTGATGTTCGCAGTGGGTCATTCTGAGTCCCCCTCCTTTCTGAAATGCCAGGCACTGGACTTGCTGATCTCTGACTCTGCAGTGTCCAGCCTGACGTTTTCTTCCACTCACCCCTGCCTTCCCTCAGTCTCTTTCACCTGCACTGAGATCCCATCTCACAGTGACCAGGTGACAGGAGCTTGTGCAGAGGCCCTATGGGACAGGGTCCTGGGAAGGACTTCTCACCCAGACATGGATTGGAGATGGGGTGTGGCTGTACAGTGTTAGTGCTGTGGGGCAGCAGGAACTCTTTTGGGACCACATCCGGAGAGCATTCTGGGGATCAGGATGAGAAAAGTCACACATTAATGTGCACAAATACTTGCTAAAAACTTCAGAAAGAGATCAGGAAGGAGAAATCTCTTCTCCCTGATTTCACAGTACATTTGTAATAAATATCTAACAGGAGGAGATTCTTAAACCAGTCTTAGTACCATCATTTCCTGGAGATTATGGTGTTTCTGTAGAGACTTCTGAAACACTTGTTTTTCATAAAAATGGCCACAACTTTGGTCAGATGTTAGAACACAACTTATTTGGTATCAGAGAAGATGGGCCATATTCCTGCTACACCCCAGTGATTATTAAAGATACATATCATGTGTATCTTAATATTACAATAAACTCTACACAGAAATACACCTGAGGCCCTAAACGCAGCCTCTTTCTTGTCAGTTGTCCTCCGTCCCTTTGCTGTCACTGGGAAGTTGCTGTTGTGAGGTCTGTGGCAGGAGTCAGGGCAAGTGTGGTACTGCTGTGTTCCACACTGTTATGAGTGTTTAGAACAAATTGTCCATTGAATGTTTCTTATGATACTTGATCCTGCTCATTGTGAAAATGTATATGCCTTCATGTCACTCAGCCTGGAGAGCTGCCTCTTTGACATCCTTGTTGGAACATTCTCTGAAAGAAGACACATGAATCTTTATAGTTTCTCACTGTTACAGAGAATGTCACGTACCTGCCTTATCGGGTGTTTCCAGCCAGGTTGGGAAGCTGAAGAAGTGATTGCTGGTTCCCTTGTGGAGCGTTTCCTATTTTGTTAGATCTTACAGAATACCTACCCTTAGATACAAAGGTTCGACTAGAACATGTGAGACTTCTCCCTCATGTAAACAAAATGTGCTAATATTTTCTTTTATATTTTGAAAAAATGAGGAATATGGCAATGATTTGTATTTCCATTTTCTAATTTATTTTGAGTCTGCATAGGATTCATTATTTTGTGGACACATAACATGTAAAGTGGATTTTCATGCTTTGCTCAGTGTACTGTAGGATCTAATTTGTATTCTATGGGTTATTTTCTTTATATATGTTCTGGTCTTTTTTTTTCTTTTCTTGAGACAGAGTGTCATTCCATCACCCTTGGCATCTTTATAGCTCACTATAACCTCAAATTTGTAGGTTCCAACCACCCTTTTACCTTGGCCCACCTAGGGACACCTAGCTAATTTTTTTATTTTTCGTAGAGGTAGGGTCTCACTTTTGCTAAGGCTGATACCTGAGCTCAAGGGATCCTCCTCTGTTGGCCTCCCAGACTGCTAGGATTACAGGCATGAGCCACTGGGCCCAGCCCTGTTTTTGTTTGTTTGTTTGTTTGCTTGTTTTTTATACGTTACACAGTTTTTTAGTGTAATGCACATCTTTTATTCTTCATGCCTCCTTTTTTGTTTTGAAATCTCTCAGTTTTCATGGCTTTAAATTTGGTCTACACTGTCACATCAATGAGTTAACTGTAGGAATAGTAACAGTGTCTGATTGCCTTTGTGTGAAAACACAATGGCCTTTTATGGAGTTCCCTGCTGTTATCCTTAACTTATTTCAAGCTTTTTCAGTTAGACAAGCAACTATCAATTTACCTCACATACTTGAATATAAGCTGGCCCGAGTATAAGCCGACCCCTTAATTTTACCCTAAAAACTGGGAAAACTTAGTGACTCGAGTATAAGCCGAGGTGGAAAATGCAGCAGCCACTAGTAAATTTTAAAAATAAAAATATATACCCAAAACAATTACAGTAATTGAGGAATCAGTAGGTTAAATGCTTTTCAATATTTATTGCTAAAAGAAAAACTGTAAACTAGCAACAACAACTTTAAAACTTTAAATAAAGTGCAGAAAACCATAGCTTAACAGGTAATCGAGCTAAATCACAAAGGTTAAAATCCTTTAAAACTGGATTCCTCCTCCTCCTCATCTGTATGTCCAAACAGAGCTTCAGCTGTATCTGATGTGAGGGTATCAGCGTAGACATTGTCATCATCACTGAGTTCAGAGATATCATCATCACTGCAGTCTTCACTGCCATCCATCTCATTACTAATGCCGCATTTCTTGAAGGCGTGTTGCACCATTTCCTCTGGAATCTCTTCCCATGCATCACGAACCCACTTTGCTATCAGTTCTACGTCAGGCTTCTTTAGATTTCCGACTTTTGTCATTTGGGCTTGACCAGATGACATCCATTCGTGCCACATATTTTGCACACGGTCTTTAAAGGGTTTATTTAGACACATATCTAGGGGCTGCAATACAAATGTAAGCCCACCAGGAATAACGCCAAAGTAACCTGAGATGACTTTGCCAGTTTTTTTATGTCATCAGATGTGTGAGCTCTGAACATATCCCAAACCAGCAACGATGGTTTTTTCTTCAAGGCTGCTCCTGGTCGTGCGTTCCAAATTTCTTCCAGCCATTTTT